>PISX010032998.1:0-15581 GCA_004024625.1 Mellivora capensis | reverse complement strand
ACGCTGGCCACCTGAGGGGACAGTGGGCCACAGGGCCCGGACCCGCATTCAGGCCACCGTCCGATGCCTCAGCCCCGTCCGACTCGGGCTAGTGTGGTCTCCTGGGGCAGGGTCTCGAGATCCAGGTCTACACTGAGCCTCTGCTGTGGGACTGAGTCCTCCTCAGCTCGGCAAGGTCATGGCCCTGTGCGGGAGTGTCCGCAGACCCCACAGAGCCCCGGGCCCTGCAGAGAGGGAGCCAGAGGCACAGGGGAGAGGAGAGCGGGTCAGCGTGGAGTCAGACGATCTATGCCGGTACCGGAGCACAGAACCTCTGGGGTCCGCAAGGGGCAGCTCCTGGGGCAGCAGGGGGCCAGAAAGGCGAGGGCAGGGCCTGCCGTGACTGCTCCTACCGACTGGTCCGTGGTGAGTGGGGTGTAGCCCGTCATGAGGAAGTGGAGTCGAGGAGTGGGAATGAGGGAGGCGATGAGGCCGATGAGGTCGTTGTTCATGTAGCCGGGGTAGCGCAGGGTGGTGGTGCTGGCTGACATGATGGTGGACACCTGGGGACAGGAGTGCGTGCCGTGGGCCTTGGCCCCGTGGAGGGATGGGGGTTCCCTTCCCAAGGCGGACCCCAGCAAAGAGGGGTTCCAGCCCAGAGAGTCCGGGAGTGGGGGCTCACCAGCTGGTTGATCTGGGAGAAGGACGGGTTCTGGATGTGCAGGCGGTCTGTGGCGATCCGGTTCAGGGCTGTGTTGTCCAGCACTACCTGGGGGGAACAGAAGAGGGTCACAGCACCTTTTTGAGGAGAAAGGGGGCAGAGAGATAAGTTATTAGCTTAGCCCTCCCTAAACTCCAAAACTAGGGCATAGGTGTGTTGACATAAAAAAGGAAACTACTGTGTCAGGGGCATCACCAGACACTTTTCTCTCATCCAGTAAACAAATGTGATTATCCTCACGTGCCATGCACGTGCCTGGCTCTGTAGATACCATGGGGGATAAAACAGGCACGGTCTGTCCTCCTCCAGAAAAGTATAGTCATAGCCTGAAATATGCACAAAGGAATTGGACCTTGAATGGGTGGTCAGGGGAAGTCTGACTACGAAAGTGACCCTTGGGCTGAGAATTTAAGCATGAGTAGGCATTAAACAGGCTAAATGGGGACATATATCAGGCAGTATATATGTTCTTGAGAGTCCTGCTGACTAAAGGGACTATAACCAACTTGGAGTCAACTCATTTCATAATTTGGGCCCCTGGGAATGGCTTTGTTGGTCCTCTGTTCTCTAGGCAGGGACTTGGGAAAGGCAGGGTGTCCATGTCTCACAGGTTTGAGGAGGTGGACCAGAGCCCCCCACTCCCTTTTCCAGTGCTCACCACACAATCTGCGTTCTGAGTCAACCTCTTGAGTGTGAGCAGTGAGTTGTAGGGCTGGACCACCACATCGCTCATCTCATCCTGGTTGGGAAATACTGAATACGTCTGCACCAGCTTCTTGGGGTACCTGAAGAGGGAAAGGGGAATGTGACACAGTGAACTGGAAGGACTCCCATCACTGCCCATCTTGGTCTTCTCTAGAGCTTACACGACCATTCCTTTCCAAGTGCCACCAAGCCCTTGGTACAAAAGGGGGGCAAGGGCAGAACTGAGTGTTCAGAGCCCAGGAGCCAAAAAGAATAAACCTAATGCATCAAACCCATCAAATCCTTAAGGTCCCTCTTCTCCCTAGGCAAACCCCTCCAAGGAGTTCTTGCTTCCAAGACATTCCCTGGATGGCCAGGCTCCATTCCTACCAATGACTCAAAGTGACAGTGCCAGACTTCCCAGTCCAAGAGAAAAAATCGATAAAAAGGAAAGACCCTACCCAAGGAACCAGGGCTAACACCCTCTCCCCCAAAACAGGCTTACCTGTCATTCAGTCGTTCGAGAAGGTAGGATCCCAGGCCAGAACCCGTGCCCCCAGCGATGGAGTGACACAGCACAAAGCCCTGCATGGGGAGGGATGGAGAGCAATCTCCAGGGATGTGGGGCAGAAGCTCCAGGCTTGTCTCATTCCCCACTCCCAACACACTCATGTCTCAAGGCTTCTTCTGTGTCTATCCAGGCTGACACTCCTTGGGAAGGAAGACTCATGCCTAAGGAGCTGACGCCATCCAGATTAGGATCTCCTTGAGGACAAGTACTATACCTTATTTACCTTGATGCCTCACATAGGATACTCAAAAGATTAGTTTTTAATAGAATTGCCCCCATCACACCACCTGTTCAGGAACATCCTGACCTTTCCCCAGCACTTTTCAGCCTTGTTTTCCATTCAGCAGGGGCGGAGCCTCACCTCTAAGCTGTCACTTCCATCTGCTTCTCGGTCTATAATGTCAAAAATGTCTTCATGGATTTTCTCACCCTGTAGAGAAAGACATGCAAGGGAGGGTCAGGATGAGGGTTCTGGGGAGTATCTCTTTTCAGCATCAAGAACTCTACCCTGGGACACCACTACCCCCCTCAAGCAGAATCTCAGCCGTGACCCTCAACCCCAAAAAAGCTACTTTGCAAATGATTTGCAATCTGCCTAAACCTCTCGCTGGCTGTCCCTCTTGTCAGGTTATCCCGTTGTCTCTTATTTATTGTCAGTCTGGTCTAGTCAAATCCCCAGGCTGCCTGACCCTGCCTTGACCTGGGGAGGGAACATCAGGGGTTTTGGGGATGGTCACCCGGATACCTGCGAGAATCCACTGGCCCAGTTGTTGCCAGCTCCTCCTCCATGTTCCGACAGGTAGATGTTTTCTGGGTTGTAGAGCTTCGCATAGGGGGAGTTGAGGATGGAGTGGATCACCCGGGGCTCCAGGTCCAGCAGCACCGCCCTGGGGATGTAGTGCTCATCGTCTGCCTACCAAGGGGCATCCAGCAAGGAGGCACAATCAGCTAAGGTCCAGCCCTCCATCCTCCCAGCTCTGGCTCCTGCCTGCCCTCCCTCCTCAAGCCTCCCGCCCTGGCTCCTCTGCCCAGCGGGTCTCCCGGTACCAGGCCCCTGTCCTTCCCTCAGACCCCCTGGCCAAGTCGCTGGGGGCACCTGGTAGAAAAAGACGTCCTTGCGGTCAGTGCCCTCGGTGGCGAACTCCTCCACGATGCCCTCGGGGCTGATACCATGCTCGGCGCACAGCTGTTTCCAGAACTCGAACCCAACTGGGGGATGGGGAGAGATGCCTGGGTCGCTAGTCGTAAGGCCTCAGGCGCCCAGAGTCATGCTCAGAGGCTGTCACACTCAGAGGCTGCACCCAAGACACCTGGTCTGGGAGCTGTCACAGCCCAGGTGCGGCTCTCCAACTGGGGCGTGTTTGTCATGCGCAATAGGGCAGGGGATTCATGGCAGGGAAAGGGGGACTGGAGGATGCCAAGCACTGGGTAGGACCCGAAGGGGTAAAACCGGAAACTGGAGGGTCCCGGCGCTCGCTCGCTCACTCTGGTTGCCGCACTGGCCCAGCTGCAAGGTGATGATCTCCCGGGGCATCGCTCTTCAGACGTGGGCGCGCCAGCCCTGCCCCGCGGGAGTCACGGCGGATACGAACGCCTGGCAGCCGGGCTCGCGGGACGTGCGGAGCGCGCGCTCTCTTCGTCCTTTGACGCGACTGCTCTGTCTGCGCGTGTGCAGTGCAGGCCTCCCCGCTGCCGCCGGGCCGAGGAGCCCAACCTGGACATCCTTTCCCCCACAGCACTTACAGCTGGAATTCGGCACAGGCGCAGTGTGAGGCCCCGCCCCCTTCTGCTCGCCCACCCCAGCTCTGCGCCTGCGCGGTGAGACTCGCTGGGGCTGCGGGGGCAGTGACCCGGGTGTGGGGGCGGGGAGGGGCGGTCCAGAAGGACCCCGTCCGCTGGGCGTTGTGGGTAGGTGAGTTGGCTGGTGGTTCTTTTGGACAGAGGGGCTGGGTTCAAGCCAGTCTTTTTTCCAATGTCTATTTTTAAGTTAAATATACCTAACATAAAATTTATTTTAATCATTTTCAAGTGTACAGTTCTGTGGCATAACCACTGTTCTGTCACCATCACTGCCATTCATCCCCAGAACTTTGTCACCCTCCCAAACTGAAACCCTATACCATTAAATAGTAACTCTCCATCCTCGTTGCCATCAACAGCCTACTTTCTGTCTCTATGATTTTGACCAGGCATCTTTTATAAGTGGTATTATATAGTATTTGCCATTTCGTGTCTAGCTTATTTCACTTAGCATAATGTTCTCGGGGTAACTTCGTGTTGTAGCAGTGTCAGAATTTCATTCCTTTTTAAGGATGTATAATATTCCATCGCATGTATATACCACATTTTGTGTTTATCCATTTATCTGTAGATGAATGTAGAAGCCCTGGGGTTGCTTCCACCTATTGGTTTTTGTGAATAATTCTGCCGTGAACATGGTTGTGCAAGTAAGTTTGAGTCCCTGCTTTCAGTTCATTATTCTGAGTAGACACCCAAGAGCAGAATTGCTGGGCGATATGGTAATTCTATGTTTAAGTTTTCGAGGAATTGCTGCACCATTTTCTATAGCAGCAGCAGGATTTTGCATTTCCACCAGCAGTGCGTAAGGGTTCTAATTTCTCCACATCCTCGCCAACACTTGTTACTTTCTGTTTTTTTGTTTTGTTTTGTTTTTTTAAGATTTTATTTATTTGACAGACAGAGATCACAAGTAGGCAGAGAGAGAGAGAGAGAGGAGGAAGCAAGCTCCCCACTGAGTAGGGAGCCTGATGCGAGGCTTGATCCCAAGGCCCTGGGATCATGACCTGAGCCAAAGGCAGAGGCTTTAACCCACTGAACCACCCAGGCGCCCATGGTTTTGTTTTGTTTTATAATATCTATCTTAATGAGTGTGAAGTGGTATTTCACTGTGGTTTTATTTTTTTTAATTATCTTAAAGATTATTTATTTGAGAGAGAGAGAGGGAGAGAGAGAATCTCAAGCAGACTCCCTAATGAGTGCAGAGCCCAAAATAGGGCTGGATCCCATGGCCCTGAGATCAAGACCTCAGCCGAAATCAAGAGCTGAACACTTAACCCACTGAGCCACCCAGGTGCCCCTCTGTTCTATTTTAAGTTACAGAAAAGTTTTGGAAGGCCTGGGTGGCTCAGTCCGTTAAACATCTGCCTTTGGCTCAGGTCATGATCCCAGCATCCTGGGATTGAGCCCCGCATGAGACTCCTTGCTTCTCCCTCTGTCTGCTGCTCCCCCTACTTATATGCTCTCTCTGTCTCCGACAAATAAATAAATAAAATATTAAAGTTTAAAACATACAGCATGATTTTATATTTTTATTGTATACTTTTTCGTTTTAAAAAATTATGTAAATGCTATCAGAGTATACTAGTCTTTTGTAACCTGCTTTTTTCACCCTATGTTAGATTTTTGTGATTCAGCAATGTTGATACATGTAGATTTATTTCATTATTTTTAACTGCTTTATAGTATTTCATTGGATGAATGAAATGAATAGCTTTCCCACACAGGTGTGATTAGATTGTTTCTACTTATCCCCTGTTACGTAGAATGAATACAGGATCAGTCACTTTTGAACATGAAGGAGACTATCTCTACCACTGGCATATGCATCTTCTTTAGAAGGCTTTACAAGTTTTCACATATTTTTTCCTAGATGGATGTACCAGTTTACACTCTTACCAGCGAAGGAGTTTCCATTTCCTTACACCTGCACCCACATTTGGGTTATCAGATCTTAATTTTTGTCCATCCCATGACTGCCCAGTGGGATCTCATGACTGTAATTTCCACACAATCTGATCACAAGGGAGGTTGATTTGATTTGTTGTGGTTGTTAGACCTTTCAGAATTCCCTATTCATAGCCTTTGCCCATTTTTCTATTGGGCTATTTTTTTTAGACATAATAAGATATTCTATGATTTTTTTTCTTGGTTGCATGGGTCACAGACATGGCTTGTCCTTTTTTTTGTTTCTAAGATTTTATTTGACATGGTGAAAGATAGCAAGAGAGAGAGCACAAGCAGGGGAAGCAGCAGGCAGAGGGAGAGGGAGAAGCAAGCTCCCCACCAACCAAGCAGTCTGATACGGGGCTTGATCCCAGGACCCTAGGGTCATGACCCAAGCCAAAGGCAGACAATTAACTACCTGAGCCACCCAGGTGCCCCTATGGCTTGTCTTTATATTTTGCATCTGGTGTCTTTTGGGATAGAGAAGATTTTAATGTAGACAGTTATTCTACTATTCCTTTCTGCTTGGTGCGTTTTATACCTTGTTAAAGAAATCTTTCCCTTTCCCAGTATCATAAATCTGTCCTTTTATGTTTTCTTCCAAATGCCCCATAGTAGTTTTGTTTCTTCCCTGTGTTGTGTACTGACTTGTTGCAATTTCAAATCCAAGTTTTTGAAAACTTGCTTTGGACAAAGTTGTTTGTGTTTTGAACTTGTTTTCATGAACTTGTTTTGAAGCTGGATATTAGCGCTTTCTTATCGAACTCTAGACACCATAGTAACGGCCGGCCGTGATGTCCACCACATGGTCATTTAAACTTTAAAAAACCAAGAGGTATGACCAGCCATTCAAGAGTGTTTGGTCTGGACAAGGCTACTCTTTGCTGATCTAAATAGTTCTCTGGAGATCGTGAGATACTTACTCTTGTGTGGCCAGGCTACCTTGGTCAGCAGTGGTGTTAAACCACACGCGGTCTCAGGAAGAAAAGGGACATCTGCTTCTGCCTTAGTGAGGCTACCCTTCCTAGGCAGTGGTGGTATAAGCTGTGTGGAAGACCCTGCAGTAACAGTCTTCAGAGCACCCGCCTTGCCTGCCAACACTGGCACCATCTCCCGCTAGCTACGTGCCCCAGCAGTGAGGGACCTAAGCAGGCAGCTGATACCCAGCTTTTAGTTGGAAGGACTGACACTACCCAGAACCAACTCATAGAAAGATACACCCCAACTAATATTGGTCTTTATTGCTTTCATCTCCCCTTTGCCTGGAAAAATAATGTAATTAATCCATCATTGGTTTGGAATATGTTATTTCTTTATTGGTGTATTAAGAGACAATATCCTGTATGCTCTTGGCTTGTGAAATATTATTACTATAAGTTGTAATTGTTACAGTGGACCTGTGTTAAATAAATTATTGGCAAAGACAAACTTAGTCTCTGAGCATAATTTGTCCTGAACAAAACACCCTGTAGGTCTTTAGCTCATCTGGAACTTATTTAGAGGCCTGCTGTAAGATAGGGATCCACTTTATCTTTTCCATATGGATGGCCAGTGGTCTCCAAGCCAATTGCTGAAGAGTGGGTGCAGCACCCCCCACCCCCAGAACTTTCTAAGTCCTCACTTTGGTGCGGGGCTGCTCTTCTGCTCCATTGGGCAGTCTGTCTGTCCCTGTCTGGCAGGCTTTCTCTGGGAGCTGCTGCAGAGGCGCTGGCAAAGGCACCACGGCCAAGAGTCATGCTCAGACGAAGTTTTTTGTTTTCTTTTCTCTCTCACTTTCTCTTTTTTTTATGAGAACTCGGCCACCTTCCAGCCCTGGCTGCCAAGAATCCTCTGGGCTTCTTTAGAAGACTCTGGCTTGCCCCATGCCCATCCCCTCCCAGGCCTCTGCTCACTTTCCCTCCCCTCATCCCACCCCAACCTCCCAGGCCACTTTCTCCATTTGGGCTGATGGGGTGTCCCCAGGCGGACTGCCAGCCTCACCCTTTCAGGGAGGGTCTAGGTGCTCCCTTTGAAGTCTGAGCTCCTCCACGGGGCTCCCTTTTCCTGTCAGAGCTGTTCCTAAGGGCTGGCTGTCTTCAGAGGCTCTGCTAGGCCTTCCCAAAGTGCCCAGATGAAGAGGAAGGCTTTAGGGATGAGAGCAAACTTGCCAGCCCTCCTGCCTTATGAGTCTGGAACGACTGTCTGCTTCCTTTAACATAATAAGCTGTCAGGGCGCCTGGGTTGCTCAGGCTCAAGTCCTTATCCCAGGGTCCTGGGATCGAGCCCCACATGGGACTCCTTGCTCAGTGGGAAGCCTGCTTCTCCGTTTCCCTCTGCCTCTCCCCCTGCTTTGTTCCCATTCTTGCTCTATCTCTCTCTGTCAAAACAATAACATCTTTTTTAAAAATTAAAAAAATAAATAATAAGATGCAAGCAGTTTATGAACACTTGTGAAATGAGGGAGTTTAATTTCAACCTTACGATTAATAACAGTGCCTTGCTCCTCCTGCTAGTCTCCCAGAAGTGAGAAAACTTCCTTCAAATCCTAGTTTACAGGCAAATAGGTTAGAATGTGTGACTTGATCTGAGTTGGGGAAATTGCAAAGGTGGGTTTCCTTGAAGAAGCCATCTCTGACCAGCCAGAGGCTCCTTCTTACCTGTAGAAATGGGTTGGAGACACCCGTGTGGGCAAAGCTGAACATAAATCCTCCCAGTTATGAGCAGGTTATTCTTCCCATTTCTGCTGAGAACTGACCCATGCACGTTGGTTCCAAGAGATGATACAGGAACGTCTACCACAGTGCCAGGCTCATAGAAAACATTCAACACAAACCAGCCGCTGTTATGATCACCCCTAGGCGCAGTCAGAACTGAAGGATTCCTTAGCTGTTGCTACAGATGAAAGATCTTATTCAGGGTAAAAGCGAAATGAGTAGCTGCTTTGGATAAATTTCAAAAAATTGAAACCTGGATTATTTGTCACCGTCCTACAGATTCGGTTTCGGATCTCCCTTCTACTGAGGTTGAGCAAAAGGACCAGGTTCAGGGTCTTTCTCATGGGTTTCAGATTCAGTGTCTCAAGGTCATCACCCATGGCTTGATCATTGAGTACTGAGTTCAGTTTGCTTGGCTCCATGTTCTCTGATGCCGGCAATAATAACGAAGTGGGATGTGGCATTCCTTTGAGGCTTTGGTTTGCCTTGGATAATAAATGCAACATTTGTAAACTAACAAGTCTGTTAAATGTCCTAAGCTTTTTTTTTTTTTAAAGATCTTATTTATTTATTTGACAGACAGAGATCACAAGTAGGCAGAGTGGCAGGCAGAGAGAGAGAGGAGGAAGTAGGCTCCCTGCTGAGCAGAGAACTCGATCCCAGGACCCTGGGATCATGACCTGAGTGGAAGGCAGAGGCTTTAACCCACTGAGCCACCCAGGCGCCCCAATGTCCTAAGCTTTTATTTGATATTCCAGGTTGAGTAAAACATTACTTTGGCTGCACCTTCCTTTCTGGCCTTTCCTGGACACTTGGCCTGCTGGAGCACAGGTATGTTGGGGAACTGAAGAGGCAGAAGTATGAGGTGGGGAAAGGAGGATGTGTCAGGGACAAGGAGGAAGACAGCTAGTTAGAGCCCTGAGACTGGGATCCCATCACCCCAGGGGGCTTAACCTTCAAAATGAAGCCAAGAGAAAATTAAAACAATGAAAGTGAAGAGCTGCAGCTTTTTGTATGGAGTTACATGAAATTCATTTTCCTTAGGAAACAAACAAAACAGGCTATTTAATTCTGTATTGTTTTTTCAAGGAATAGGAAAAAAGAAATAACCCTAAAAGTGATTCTGTTTGTGGATCGTTTGCTCACTGTTTCATTCTTTTGTTATGTATCTATACAACACCAGGGCCTAATATGAATAGGGGAAGCAGAGGTAACAGACCCCTGTGTTCTTGGCGGTGTGGAGGAGATAAACACAGAGCAAGGTCAGCACAGAGTGCAGAGCAGGGGGCTTATCTTGGGGGTGGGTGCAGGGAGAGGCCAGAGAATTGGAGAAACCTATTTTGAAAGAGGTGGTGCCTAGCCTAAGCCTTGAATGTTTGGTAGGAACTGGCCACGTGAAGAAAATGGAAGAGGATACAAACCAAGAAGAAAACAAGTAAGGGGGTACCTGACTGACTCAGTTGGTAGAGCATTTGACTCTTGATCTCAGGGTTGTGAGTTGGAGCTCTTTTTTTTTTTTTAAGATTTTATTTATTTATTTGAGAGAGAGAGAATGAGAGAGAGAGATCACGAGCAGGGGGAAGAGTAGAGGGAAAAGCAGACTCCCTGCTGATCAGGGAGCCTGATGTGGGACTCAATCCGAGGATCCTGGGATCATGACCTGAGCCGAAGGTAACCGAGTAAGCCACCCAGGCATCCTGGGGAAGGGTTTCTTAATAAAAGAGAAGAAAGAGAAGGAGAGGCAGAGGAAGAAGAGGAAGAAGGAGGAGGAGGAGAATGAATAGTCAAAAAAATAGGTAAAAGAAATAAATGGTTCATGATAAATAAAAATGTAAAATGATACTCAGTCTCACTAGTAATCAGAAAAATTCAAATTTAAGGCAAAATATTAGATAAGCAAAAATTTAAAGATATTTAGTGTTGATGAAGGTTCTGAGAAATGGATGGTTTAATACAGTATTTTTGTATTGGTGGTAGTTTAAATGGATGCATTCTGGAGGGTAAACTGGCTATTCTCTTGATATGTAAAATCACATAACTTTTGACCGGCAATTCTACTTCGGTCCCTTCGGTAATACTTAGGAATTACCCAAGTCCCTGATAGCTAGGCACGCATGCTGGGACATATGCACAAAGATGTATGTATAGGGATGGGTGCTACAAGCGGTTTATAATGCTGGAAAGCAACCTGGCTGTCCATGTATCCATCCAGAGGGGTGGGTTTAAATAAACTTACAGTGATCCTTATTAAGGAACACAAAGGAGTCATTTTTTAAAAAGATTTTATTTATTTATTTGAAAGAGAGAGCCTGGGACACCTGGGTGGCTCAGTTGGTTGGACGACTGCCTTCGGCTCAGGTCATGATCCCGGAGTCCCGGGATCGAGTCCCACATCGGGCTCCCAGCTCCACGGGGAGTCTGCTTCTTCCTCTGACTTTCTCCTCGCTCATGCTCTCTCTCACTGCCTCTCTCTCAAATAAATAAATAAAATCTTAAAAAAAAAAAAAAAGAAAGAGAGAGAGAGCCTGCGAGGGAAGAGGTCAGAGGGAGAATTAGACTCCCCGCCAAGCAGGGAGCCGCATGTGGGACTCCATCGCGGGACTCCAGGATCATGACCTGAGCCAAAGGCGGTTGCTTAATCAACTGAGCAACCCACACACCCCAAAGGAGCCGTTTTTAAGAAAGATAAGATAGAGCTGTCATCAGCATGGTAAGGTGGCTAACACATGGTAGGTGACAAAAATAAGTTTTGTCAAAAAAAATGTAAGTATTTTTGAGTGCACGTGAAGGAAAAAAAGTGTGTGTGTGTGTGTGTGTACGCGCATGTGCACGAGTTGAGGGGTCCGATGGTGGGGAAGCAGCAGCATGTGTGCGGGCTGGATGTGAGAGATGGCATGTTGAGTTTAGGGTGAAGGAGGAAAGTGTCAGGTAGTGAAATGGAGAAGTCAGCCAGGACCAGACCAGATGTGCCTTGCAAAACAGGAAGCTGATGAAGGTTGCTGAATTGGGCTAGAGAAGGATTCCTCTGGCATCAGTGACACAGATATGCTGGAATAAAGCAAGGGGCAAGGTTACCACGCAGCCCTAAAAGGAGCAGGTCCCTGCCCAAGTCTGGAGAAGAGGGACCGATTCTAGAGACACTGAGTGGGAAGACTCTGTAGGAGTTTAAGATGATGGATTCTGCAATGGGGGTAAAGAAGAGGAAGGAGTATGAGCAGACAAATTTCAATCCCTGGGTGATGAACACAGGGAATTCAGGAGGAACGTGGGATGCATAGGTTGAGTTTGAGAGGCCTGGGAATATCCAGATGGAGCTAGGGTCCCAGGAGCTGACAGAGAATTCACAGGTCTCCAGCTAAGGAGCGAATTCTAGGTGGAGAGTGAGGCATACCCAAGTGGCAGTTCAAGCCATAGGGGTAAATAGGGTCGCTTAGCAAGAATTTGTGGGGTGGGATGATCCCAGACTGGAAAAGGACAGGAAGAGAACCTGACACAATACAACACTAATGGGGTGGGAAGGAGGAGTGCATTGCAAAGACAAAAGGAAGGAGCCAGCAAAAAGCAGAAGAAAAACTAATGTGTATCAATGAGGTTGGATTGCCTGTTCACTTCTGGCAGAGCCGTGGTTTTGTTCGGCATTCCACCCTTCTTCCAAGTGGTTTGGCAGTGAATCCTGATTAATCCGAGCCAGTTATGGTCATCACAGTTTCCTTGCCAGGGACTGATTTAGGAAGGGACATATGACGCAATTTAGGCCAATGTGATGTGAGGAAAGACTTCTGGGGGCTCCTGGCGAAGGTCTCCTCCGGGATTAGAAATAGACATACAGGAAGAGACACACCCTGTTCTTTAGCTGCGTGTTATCACATTTGGGCATGGCACCTGGAACTGCTACAGTTGTTCTTCAAGGTGTAGAGGAGATCGTCTTTGAGGATAAGCCATCATGGTGAGGAGGTAGAGCAAAAAAACGGAAGGCACCTGGGTCCTGGATGACATTGCTAAGCCATGAAATTGATCAGCCCTGGAGCAGCTTTGTAGCTGGACTTCTTAAAAGGTAGGATTTATTTGGGGGCGCCTGGGTGGCTCAGTCACTTAAATGTCAGATTCTTGGTTTCAGCTCAGGTCATGATCTCAGGGTCGTGAGATCCAGCTACTCATCGAGACCCTCATCAGGCTCCTCACTCAGCACAGAGTCTGTTTGGGATTCTCTTCCACTTCTCCCTCCCCTCTCCTTGCCTTCTCCTTCTCCCTCTCTTGCTGCCTCTCCCCCTGCTCACAGAAGCATGAACTCTCTCTCTTTTTTAAAATAAATAAATAGGTAACTTTCTCGGGTCCCTTCCGTCTTTTGGAGCTTTGTACTATCATTCAGTATACTTTCCTATTGCTCAATAAAACCTCTTTTTGCTGCCCAAATAAATAAATAAGTAAATAAAATATTTTTTTAAATGTAGAATATATTTTTCCTTACGGTTTAAGCTATCTGATTTGGATTCTGTTTTTTTAATTGTAGCTCAAGGCGTGGCCATAGGGAAGGAGAAAATTCCAAGGAGGAAATGATTTGGAGTAATATGGAGATGGAAAAGGTACCTTCACATTTAAGGGGCCATTGGTGACTTTGGTGATATGGATATTGGCCCCAGGCCATGAGGCCATGACGCTGTGCCATGAAAACCAGATTACAAAAGCTTACTTACTGTTATACGTAGTTGGCACTAATGGATATTTGGAGAATCATAAAATTGAGACACGAATGGAAGATAAGGAGGTGAGCACGGAAGATGGGCTTTAAAACAAGCATTTTAATCTGGTGCCCACAGGTCCCCTCCAAGGCATCTATGGAAAGAATTCACAGGACCGGGGCACCTGGGTGGCTCAGTGGGTTAAAGCCTCTACCTTCGGCTCAGGTCATGATCCCAGGATCCTGGGATTGAGCCCTGCATCGGGCTCTCTGCTCATCGGGGAGCCTGCTTCCCTTCCTCTTTCTCTGCCTACTTGTGATCTGTGTCTGTCAAATAAATAAATAAAATCTTAAAAAAAAAAAAAGAATTCATGGGACCCACGAACTTGGATGGGAAAACAATTACACCTTGATTTTTCACCTACCTCTAATTAAACTATCGTCTCCTCTACAATTATGACCGCAGGCATCAATCTTCAGTAGTATTAGTAGTAACTGTGACTTTGTCACCTGTAAAAATCACAGCTGTTTTTAATTCACATTACAGTTGACACAGATGTTGAAAATAGTGTTTATAATTATCACTACATAAAAATACAGGAGTTCTTTTAGACCCACTTCAAGATTCTGCTATTTAATGCATTAACAAAGGATAGCCAAGAACAAAAGAAAGCAGCACATGTATAACGATGTAACAAATTTTTAAAATCTATTGTAACAACTGCATTTGCAGTCACTGGTGTTCATGGTAAGTTCCATGCATATTTCAGGGCTTTCAAGAACATTATCCACCAGACAGCCAAAGGCATCCATGGTGTGAAAAAGGCGGAGAACTCCGACTGCAAAGGAAAAGAGGGAAGGGGAAGTTTGCACAGTGGAGATGGGAACGTGGGGTCTGGAGAACACTGCGTTTGAGAACATGGGAAAGGTTTCCGAGTGGTGATGCTGTAGGAGCAGAGAGGGAACTTTGAGAGCCGAGGTCCCTGAGGAGGCTGGAGCTGTCGGGATGCAGGGCTCAGGTGGAGGGATTAACCACAGGAAGGAAACTTTTCCCACAATAAAAGGGAGGAAAGGATGAGTGCAGATAAAAATAAGTGTTTTAGAGGGGTGGCAGTGGGGGACAGGAAGTTGAGGGGGCTTCTGACTGATGGCTTCTATTTTCACTGTCAAGTAGGAGTGAAGTTATCTGCTGAGAGTGAGAATGACAGGCGAGGTGATAAGGTAGGGAACCAAACAGGGCTGACAAGGACGAGTGGAGGGACCAGCGGCCCACCACCCGGTTGTCATGGCAACACTTCGCCTGGGTGTTCAGCTGCTCAAGTGTAGGAGTCAGAGGGCGGAAAGGCAGCTAGAGCTGGGGCTGGGGTTTTACCAAGAGGTTGCGGTGAAGATCAGGGAAATACAGGAGGGATGGACCAGCTTGTCCAGAAGCTGTGTGGAGAAGGGTGTGCAGCTAGGAAGGGGGTGCTAGCTTGGAGTAAAATCCACATATCAACATTAGGAGGAAGGATGGGATAAAGAGAATGAGAACATGGAGGTACTGAAAGTGGTGGTCCAAGAGGAAGCCGGTCAAGTTTAAGGTTAAGGTTAAGTAGTTCACAGGATGGCAAGTGCTGAGGTCCATCCATTGTGTGGGTGACAAGGAAAGAAATAGTAAAGGGCATTAGAGGTCAGGAGGTCAAGTCCAGGCAAGACCATCCATATGGATCTAAAAGTCACCTAGGAGGAAGGCAAAGCTTGGAGTGGAAGGTCTAGAGGACGTGGAGGAGTGATCTGGAAATAGGTGGATCATTAGAGCAAGTGGGAGAAGAATCTGATGGTGGTGGATAACATGGGCCTCAGAGGAGGAGGAGGGCCTTTCAGCAAGGTAAAATGTAATTGTCTAAAAGTAGCAATAAGGATTTAGAGAAGCAATGTCCACAGTAGCCAAACTATGAAAAGAGCCTAGATGTCCATCGACAGAAGAATGGATAAAGATGTGGTAGATATATATCTACAATGGAATATTATGTGGCCATCAAAAAATGAAATCTTGCCGCTTGCATCAACATGGATGGAACTAGAGGGTATTATGCTAAGCGAAATAAGTCAATCAAAGAAGGACAGTTATCATATGATCTCGCTGATATGTGGAATTTGAGAAACAAGGCAAAGGATCATAGGGGAAGAGAGGAAAAAATGAAATGGGATGAAACCAGAGAAGGAGACAAACCACAAGAGATTCTTAATCTCAGGAAACAAGCTGTGGGTTGCTGGACTGGAGGGGGTGCGAGGGTTGGGGTAACTGGATGATGGACATTGGGGAGAGTATGCGCTGTGGTGAGTGCTGTGAATTGCATAAGACTAATAAATCCCAGACCTGTACCCCTGAAACCAATAACACATTATATATTAATTTTTTTAAAAAGGAAAATAATAAAGGTAGCAGTGAGGAGATAAAGGAATACCAGCCCACCATGAGGTAGCGAATAGGGATCTATGTTCCTGCTGGGTAGCCACATCTTCAAAAAC
>PISX010032997.1:0-15588 GCA_004024625.1 Mellivora capensis | reverse complement strand
GACTTTTGTAGCAACATGGACGGGACTGGAAGAGATTATGCTGAGTGAAATAAGTCAAGCAGAGAGAGTCAACTATCATATGGTTTCACTTATTTGCAGAGCATAACAAATAACACGGAGGACATGGGGAGATGGAGAGGAGAAGGGAGTTGAGGGAAATTGGGGGGGAGATGAACCATGAGAGACTATGGACTCTGAAAATCAACCTGAGGGCTTTGAAGGGGCGGGGGGTGGGAGGTTGGGGGAGCCAGGTGGTGGGTATGGTGGAGGGCACGCATTGCATGGAGCACTGGGTGTGGTGTAAAACTATGAACTCTGTTACGCTGAAAAGAAATAAAGAAATATATATATTAAAAAAAATAAAATACAATAAAATACAATAATCCCAGAAATAAAATAGATGAGAACTCAAAAAAAAAATATATATATATATATTAAAAAGAAGGTAAAACAAATGTGAACTGAGGTGAAACAAATGAAGACACTGGTGAATTTGGATAAATATACCCAGGGCTTTTCTGTGTTAATCTTGTAACTTCTATGTAAATTTGAAATTATTTCAAGATACAATTTTGAAAATCTACCACAGTACCTCTGAAGGCAGTAAATATCTCAAAGTTCATTCTTTGACTAAAAGCGGGTCTTATTATTGTAAGTGAGTGAATGAAGGTAATAAAATTTGGAGCTGCAGAATTTTTCATTTGTTTTGAAAGCATCTAGTTGGGCAGATATTAGTTTCATTGTATTGTGTAATTGAAATGCATCTTATCAAATATTACAGCAGTAAGAAAACTTTACTGCTCCTTTTAAAAAGCCAGAGCCTATCCAGCAATTTAAATATACTACTAATCATTTTATAATGAGCTCCTCATAATGTTGGTTTATTTTATGAGCTAATATTAAAAATCAGCCATAGCCCTTATAGAAATTTCCCCAAACAAGGTTCTGCCTGTATTTTTTTAGGAAGGTTCTTTATACTCCATCAGTATCAAAAGGGATTTCATTATTATGTATTTATATAAACACGAATTTGAAATGTAAAATGGTTATTTAAAATTCAGCTCAGCTAGAAGAGAATAAGTAACAAAAGATCTTTTTAGTGCCCACTGATCTTCCAGCCCCCGTAGACATGCTTTGCTTCTCTATACTTGCAGCAATATTTACTAATATTGCCAGACTGGAACATATTCTTTTCACTCAGGTTTAACTTAAAATAAATCTGCTTCTAATTTCCTGGCAATTTCACATTCATCTTAAAACTCTTTAGGCAAAACGCTCTGGGTAGGTATGTGCAGCTACCGAAAAAAGAGATTTTGTTTTATACTTGCTTCTCATAAATCTTATCCTCAAGTCTATCAGAGAACCACTTCTATAAAATAACTCAAAATGGTAATTTTACATGAACAATTTCCTAATAATTTTTTAGGGCAAAGGAGTTAAAATTCAAACATGAAAGATTATTAGCTGACATTCTTTAAGTCAAAAGAAGGGTTTCATGGAATGTTATGATGTGCACCAGTTCTAAGTTTTTTGGATTATGTGGCTCTGTGTTTTTCTTAAGCCAAATATAATTTTTCTACAATGATAAGTAAATACATTGTTAAAGTAGTTATATTAATATTTGCTCAATAAAAACTACTAGAAGAATCAATTCTTGAAATCCATTCCCACCCTCAATGCATTTGTTGATGGCAAGGACTGCAAAGAATAATTTTGCTAAAACACCTCTCTTTTTTTTTTTTTTTAAGATTTTATTATTTGTCAGAGATAGAGAGAGAGAGTGCGCACAAGTAGGGGGAGCAACAGGCAGAGGGAGAAACAGGCTCCCCACCGAGCAGGGAGTCCAACATGGGACTTGATCATGGGATCCTGGGATCATGACCAGAGCCAAAGGCAGATGCTTAACTGACTGAGCCACCCAGGCATCCCTGAAACATCTTTCTTGCTGAGAACTATAGTAACCTGCATCCTAATTCAAACTTCTACTCTACCTCCCTGTTTCCCTTATCCTGTTCTACTCTATCCAGAGTCCTCCTCAGCATCTACATTCTCTTTGTCCCCACTCCCCACCACAGAATACAGGCTCCATGAAGACAGAGATCTTGTTTCTCCCTCGTGGTTTCCCAAATGCCTAGACTATGCATATGCATGGTGGTATCTGTAAGTATTGAATGAATGAATCCATCAAATGAGTAAGTCGTATATAATCTCCACCTTACTGAGGTTACAAATCTGACTTTTTATGGAGTTAGTATGAAGCGGGAAAGGATGTGCAGAGCCTAACATTTAATAGGCCCTAACATTTAAACGTACTTAGATAATGTGTGAGATCATTTACATAATTCATTTAGCATTCAAATCAATCCTGTATGATAAGTAACTGTTATAATTTCGGTGATAATGAAACTGAGAGCCAGCAGACTTAAGTAACTCCCTCAAGATAATGGGGAGATCAGAAATTCAATCCACGTATGTCTGGGCCTGGTATACTTTTTTTTTTTTTTATACTACATTACCTCTTGTGTCCCTGTCTGACACACATCCTTCGGTTAACTCAATGGCAAGGTCAACATCATATGTCATAGGTTAGTTTCCTGAGAGACAGTACCTCAGACTGATTGGTGTGCATGTGGTATACACCACCTGTACTGGGGAAGGAGCAGGACTGAACAGAGGGAGAAGATGAGCTCTGACAGCCCTCTAAACAGGGGCCCCAGCCAATCCTACCAAGCAATGGAGCTGGAGGGTCCTACAGAGTTGCTCTATGGAGGCTAGGAGATTAAGCCCAAGATCAGCATTGATAAGTTTTGGGTGCATGGAAGGAGGATAACCACGAGCCTGTAAGCTACACTTAGCTTCTTTCACCGAAGGCAATGCCTAGAGAGGGGCCGAGCTGGGACCTCACAGCAGTCAAGCCTGTGGGCATCTGGTGGATGACACAGTCCTCAAGAGAGTATGGATGGCACACTGTAGCATTTACTCTAGCACCCAATTAACAGAAAAAAATAGCTGCTAGTTAACTCAGATCCCTAAGATTCTGAATAATTTTCTTCTGTATTTCTCAATACAACAAAGCCTCTTATCAAATGAGTTTATGAATTAAATCTTAATTTGCTTGCCTCCATTCCATGATTTTCAAATTGGCATATTTTGAGAGGAAAAGAAAGACCTGTTTATCTTCAAAAATTTTCTGCATTGAGGGGTGCCTGGTAACTCAGTCGGCTGAGCGTCTGACTTTTGATTTTGGCTCAGATCACGATCTCAGGGTCATGAGGTCGAGCCCTGTGCTGGGCACCTAGGGGACTCTGCTTGAGATTCTTTCCCCTTCTCCCTCTACCCCTCCCCCAACTCATGCGTGTTCTCTAAATTAATAAATAAATAAATAAAATCCTTAATTTTTTTTTCCTGCATGAAAAATCCAACAAAATAATTCAGTATGTACTTAGGAAATTTTGGAAGGATACTGGCCCATTTATTTTGTTGTATGCAAAGACAGGATATGGTCTAGCCATTGACAGATAATGATTAGTTTTTGGTGGGTGACCACGTAAAGGACATTGTGGAGAAGGCTTTTAAACTGTCAGGAAGGCTGGGCAGGACCTTACAAATAAATACTGAATGCAGAATGAAATGGCACAAAGGCAAAAGGAATGCTATGCTCAGATATGCAGGGAGAAAAAACAAACAAACATGGTGCAACTCTCAGGAATGGTCAGTATTGTAGTCCCCACTTCTTGAGACTGTAGTCTTTATTGTGGAATAACATGTCAAACAAATAAACATCAATTTGAAGCTATATCACAGGTCCTGAAGTTCAAAGTAATGGGTGTGTTTAGCGGGTGGGTGATGGAGAGAGCTGGAACATCATCATGACAGCTCATGTATGGGAGCATATACTGGTGTAGAGCCTGTCCTGGCATTTATAGGGCCTAAGGCAAGACTGTAAATGGGACACCCCACAAATCGAAACTCCTATCTTTGCAAATCCCCTCACAATTATCTAGAAGGCTACATTCAAAGATATTTTTTCTGTTCTTCAGATTCCCAAGCCCACCCCTGGAATGGGACCCTGGCCACAGGTAGCCCCAGCCTTCCCTCCACCAGCCTACTCCTGCTTTCTACCAAGCCACAGAAGACCCACACATCCAAATAATGTCCACTTCCTTCTTCCACCCCAGGAAAACTGCCACTCTTGCCACTCAGTGCACACAACTGGAATGACTTACTTTTACTAGGGAAGACTCAAGAAAGAGCCCTCCCAGGTCCTGGAAGGATAAGGAAGTGAAGGGTTTCAGGATCCTGAAGGACATAGAAAGGGAGGCACAGGTCCAGCTGGGCACATACCCCTGACCCCGAAGGCTCTTTTACCTTTGGAAAGGGAATAAGAGAATATGGCTAGAATGGGACCAGCTAAGCTCCCAGAGATGGTATCAGAGCAAGGTTCCTATGTGCCTGAGCCTAGGGACATAGAGTTTATAATGTATTAGGATATGATGCATGAGAAGACAAATCCAAAATCATAAGTTACAGGTAAAGAAAAGGTCTGGATTACAGTGAGAGAAGTAATAACAGAAGGGAATGAATGGGAGCAACACCATAGAAGACAATTCCAAAAAACATGGTGTCCGAGTATGCAGAAGGAGAGCTAGGACAGAGAAAGAGAGAGTAAAGGAGCTGCCCTTATTTAACTTTCAATTCCGGGTGACTAAGGAAATAAAGGTAATCTTAACAGAGGAACCTGTTTGAAGGAAAAATCATGCATTTGAGAAAGAAATAAAAGTTCTAGTCAAGACTGCTCTCCCACAGTATTCGCCCAGAAATATATTCAACTCTATCCTTAGGGGAGACCCAGAGATCCATGATTCATTCTCTGAACCTTGAAAGGAATAATAAAACTATAAAATGAACTATCTCATCAATCACTAAAAATTATTTCCCATTTTCCACAAACACATAGCACGTTGCCCATTTAAATAAAAGCATTTGGCCAAGCAACTCTTTCTAGGATATTTAGATATGGCTTGAAGGAGAAATTTTAAGATTTATATTCCAACTCTTAATGACTCACTCTGCTTTGGCAAATGGAAAATTAATGATATTTGTTGTGGCTGGTGATAAAATAACTTATCCAGTCTTCTTTCAAATAAAACTACCAGTTAAAAATGGAAATTAGTGAAGATAGGGTCTAAGGTAGTCCCAGGTGTGTGATAGCTGGCTGAAGACCGTCAATGCTCACCAAGGCAACATAGCAATGTGGAGAGCCATGACTGCCTTACAGAAATGTGTGCACTGTGGGCATATGAAGGGACGACAGATATGAAGTATCAAGGTTTACAGTAACAAAGATTCTCAAAGATTCTAAAACCCATTATTTTCAATGATCTCAAACCCTCACTTTTTCAGGGTGTCCAGAAGCACACCATTTTTTCTGCCATATATATTTTTAAAATAATTTATGATTCCTTTAAGAATCCATAATTTTAAAATGCATAAATTTAAAAGCTAACTTGAGGTACACGTTTCACAATTCTTGACTATTTTTGTTTGGTAACACAAATTCAGAAGCCCTAAAGTAAAAAAAAAAAAAAGAAAAAAAAGAAAAAAGAAATATATATATTCTACTTTCCCAAGACATTAAGCCCATGTTTCCATGGGAAACTGCATATGGATGGGGGTGGTAGAAAACCTGTATTCTTCTTATGGAATGTTTGTGGAAAATGTTCCTTTTCAAACCAACATGTTTCCCCATATGGGGAGCAAAGATGTTGAGTAGACAGTGAGTGAAGCAGTCAGCCATCTGGGTAGTAGGCAACTGTCAGCCATGGATGCCGAGGGCACCACTAAGCTCAGGCACTCAGGAATATTCTAGAAAAAAAGATGAACAGCCATTACACCTCTCAAGATAGGCTCTCAATACCCACAGACCCAAGCTGTGGGATAGTTCTAGAAAAGGGAGAATTTAAGGAAAGGGGAAGGGGGTGTGATGGATAAGTTCATTATCTTTACAATTATGCTCAATTATCAATGGAAAACATGAGCTGAGGCCAAGAGGAAACTACAAGTGTTTTTATGACAAGTGAGCCTCTGTCGTCTAAATCACAGGAGACTGGCAGAGGATAAGGGCATCCTGTCTCAAGAAAATAAGAACAGAGAAAAAAGGTGGGGGACAAAGGGCAGCACTATGCTTTTCCCCCATGTCCTATGACACCTGATTTGAGTAGGAAAGGGGACAGCCATGAAATACCCCCATGCTGTCCACCCTGCCAGGTCTGGTCACTGCAGCAGGTACTGCAGTACGGGGACAGGGAGGTGGGTGTGCAGGATGGAACAGCCACAGGGACCTGGGCTGGGATCCCAGTGGCTCTGCTTACTCGTGACTTGACCTTGTACAAATTACTTCACTTCACTGACCCTCAATTTTCTCACACGTGGAATGGGGCTATAATGACTGTTGACAGGATTAATAAAATAACGCATGGAGGAATATTGAAGGCAAAGCTTCAGAAGGCAGGGAATCTACCCGGTTTACTTTTAAATACTTCCGCGTTGAAGAGTCAACAATACACTCTTGCTCAGAGCAAACAGACATTCCAATTTAAGCAGGGGGTATTAAAATGCATGTGGTCTAAATTTAAAATCTTGTAGCATAATAGGTTATAGTAATATACAGGTGTGCCAGCTCAAAGGTTTAAGTTAATAGTTTTACATTTCCTCGTAAGTATGGGATATAACATCCCCACTGGTCCAGGTGACTTTAGCCAATACAAGAAACACCTTCCGTAAAATTCTGCCCCTTCAGGAGTAAATTCTGTCCATTCTCTGCCTTCCAGGCCGATAATCACAGCGTCTAACCCGACTAGACACACACCCGAAAACCAATTCCCAAGGCCAAGATCCTCTTGGCTATTCCTGTCTGGACGTTTTGGGTAACCGATCACTCGACTTGCTCAGGACTCCACGACCTTGTGAACCATCACTACTACCATCCATGGGTTTGTTGCAACCACGGCCTTCTAAATCCATTACTCTTAATGCAGCCTGGTGTTGGTGACAGCAGTAAACCTACACTGCAGAACTTGACGGTCCTGAACAGGTGCTCTGAAAATGGGAGCCCACAAAGCCCCGAGCCTTCTGAGCATAGAAGGGTGGGAAATGGGCCACCAGAGAACACGTGGTTGTCTTGCTGACACTAGACTGTATCAAGGATACCTTATAGATGGTTGAGTGAATTTGAAAATGTCCTAAGAGTTTTACTGAGATATGACTGACATCAAATAAACTGCACACGTTTCAAGTCCATAGTTAAATGCTTTTGACATTTACACTCATGATTCAATCACTGCACTCAAGACACAAGCATAGCCATCATCCCTTAAGGTTTCTAAAAGCCCTTTAACATCTCTGCCTCCTGTAAGCCCCCTCCCTAGGTATCCCTACTGTTTTCCGTCACTAGAGATGAGCTGGTGTTTTCTAGATTTATGTAAATGGAACAATACAGTATGCCCTCCTTTTTCTATCTGGCTTACTTTACTCATTGTAATTATTTGAAGACTCCTCTGCATTGTTGAGTAAATCAAAACTTCATTCTGTTTATTGCTGAAGAGTACTTCATTGTATGGCTATCCCATGATTTGTTTATCCATTCAAACGCTGACACACATGGGCTATTTCAGGCTTAGGGCTATTACACAGAAAGCAGTCATACATATTCATGTAAAAGTCTGGGCCTTTCCATAACCTTTCATGTAAATATCTAGGAATGGAATGGTCGATTACATGGCAGCTGATACCTTTTTACCTTTTTAAGGAATGACCTGTTTCCTACAATGGTCATACCATTTTACATGCCCACCAGCAGTTCATGGAAATTCCACTCATTTTCACATATTCAATACTTGGTATGGTCCATCTTCTAGAGGCTGGGCATTCTAAGATGTGTAGTGTTCATTGTGGTTTTAATTTGCATTTCCCTATGACATATCAGGACGAGCAAATTTTTACATGCTTATTTAAGATCATTTCCTCTTTGTTGTGGAAATGTCTGTTCAAATCACTTGCCAGTTAAAAATTGGGATTTTTGTTTTCTTACTATGAGATTTGAGAGTTCTTTACAGATTGTGGAATCAAGTCCTTTTTCAGATTATAGTTTGCAAATATTTTCTCTTGATCTGTGGAGTGAAAATATTTTCTTAGTTCTTACTCCTGTTTTTCTAGAACAGAAATCCTTCATCTTAATGAAACATAATTAAACATTTTTTTCATGTTTTGGTATGCCATATGAAACAAAACTGCCTAACCAAAGTTCACAAAATTTATCTACTATATTTTTTTCTTAAAGACTTCAAGTTTTGGTTAAGATACATTTTAACTGATTTTCTGTATATGGTGTAAGGTATAGGGACAATTTTTTTTTTAAACTTAATGGATATTCGTTTCAACACCATGTATAGAAAATGCTGACCTTTCTTAGCTGAATTTCCTTTGAACTGCTGTTGTAAACCAATTGTCCAATGCTTTGGACCCAGTTGTGTACCCCTACCCCAAGCCATATGTTGAAGCCCTAATCCCCAATATCACGGTATTTGAAGACGGAACCTTTTGGGAGATACTTAGGTTTAGATGATGTCACAAAGGTGGAGGCTTTATGATGGGATTTTTTCCTTATAGGAAGAGCCGCCAGAGAGCCTGCACTCTCTCTCTACAGGACCCAAACCAAGGAAATGCCACATGAGCAAAGAGCAAGAAGGCAGCCATCTGAGAGCCAGGAGAAAAGTCCTCCCCAGAACCTAACCATGTTGGCACCCAGATCTCCAATGCCCAGCCTCCTGAACGGAGAAAATAAGTTTCTGCTCTTGCAGCCATCCATTCTGTGCTATTTTGTTATGGCGACACCTGCTAGGACAGCAATATATGTGTGGTCAATTTTGCTAGTAGTCATCTGTTCCATAGATCTGTCTATCTTGACATCAGTACCACACTGCCTTAGTTACTGAGGCTTTAAAATAAGTTTTGAAGGCTGGTAGGGTTGCTCCTCCAAACGTGTTCTTTTTGAAGTTCTTTTGGCTATTTGAGGTCCTTCCAATTTCCACCTGAATTTTAAAATTAGTTTGTCAATTTCTACAAAACACCCTGCTGGCATTTTGACTGTGATTGCCTTGGATGTAGAGATCAATCTGGGAGGACAATACTGAGGCTCATGAAGACAGCCATCTCAACATTTCTCTTGGAAAGGTGTTTTAGTTTTCAGTGTAAAGGTCTTACACATCTATCAAATTTATCTCAAGGCTTTGTTATTTTTGTTGCAAATGTAAATGACATTTTTTTCAATTTCTTATTGTTTGTTGCTTATTTAAACCATGGACACCTATAAGATTACTAACTGACATATCTGAACATGGCTCCTGGAAGAGCTGATGGACTTGAAGCCATTCATTCATTCATTCATGTGGACTCCATGTGGAGTCCAATGTGGGGCTTGAACTCACAAAGCTAAGATCAAGACTCCAACTGAGATCAAGAGTTGGATACTCAACAAACTGAGCTATGCTCCAGCTTGAAGCCCTTTAAATACTCTTTGAAATATCTTAATATTGTATTTGCCTTAATCCTTGGGATATGGGGTAAGACAATGACTATATAGCACATTTTTTTCTGAAATACCTCCCACTCATATTTCACTCTATGCATGATGCATGAGAACAATGTGAGGTCAAACATAGCTAGAAATGCTCATTTCATATGGACATGGTCTTAATCAGAATACACGAGTAAACATTACATTCAATGTTAATTTTCAGCAAGAATATCGAGTGCTTTAAAACAATTTTTGTCAGGCATCACAAGTGATTAGTATAATAACAATGAGTCTAACCAATCAAAATCTTTGTTTCCTATTCAAAGTATGATTTATAACAAGTCATTTTTCTTCTACACTGTATGGAGAAAAAATTAAGAAGCAATCATTTAGACTTGGAAGGAATAAAAATGACAGAGGCACAAAACACTAGCCAAGTTCATTAACAAGATTAATTTCAAATGAAACATTTCTGTACCTGTTTTTGAAGAGATTTTCAAATTTACATTATATTTTCTTATCTTGTGGATTACTTGTGGAACCTAAAGGAAATTATTTGTCTGAATGACATGTTGGAGAATAACAATGAGAGACTGAATTGTTTTGTAAGTAGCTCAATTTCCACCACTGAATGACCTTATATTTAAGGCAGTAGGGATAAAGAAACTGTTTTATGGAAAAATACTAAGACACCCTGATGTTTCCCCAACCAAGCAGAAAAATGCAATCCCTTCTATATGAACAATCATTCATACATGCAAGCATAAAGCCTTTCTCTAGAACAGAAGTCCTCTTTTATAAATTCTCTTGTATTTGAAGAATTTTTCTAAATAACCAATTTCTCAATTTACCTAAACCTAATATATCTTGGATTACTCTGATTACTTGGATTACTGATCAGTTACTGGCAATTATATTAAGTTAAATCAACTTCTAACAGTATATCTGAGTCAATAGTGCATACTAAAGCATTAATGAGATAATCAAATAAATTCAAAACAACAACAACAACAAACTATTTTGGTGCAACTAACTTTATAGTCCAGGTGAACGTGTTTTTCAGAGAAGTCCAGAGACTATGTGTTTAAATTATACTGATCAAATTATCTCCATTATTGTCTGTAGAGGCTAGCCCAGAGGTATTCCCATACTAATATCTATAATTTAGAATGTGTGTGCTGGAGGGGGTTGTGCATATGTGTGTGTGGGGATATGTGTGTGTGCGTGTGTGTATAAATATATTCTGTGTGCAATATAGTTTCTTGCAAACCAAGATATGATTCTCATAAATCCACTGATGTGACATCAAGACCCAATAAGTTATTGTATCCCAGGCATATTCATGCCAAGCTACAAGAGAATGAATCCCTATCATGAGTAATCAATGGTGTCAGAGGAACAACTTTCATATGCCTGCACACTTGGGTTGTGAGCTGTGCTGGGCTGCCAGGTTCTATTACCCCTGCTGGGGCTTGTTTTAAGTTCAGTTTTGCATTCATGCCAGGAGGGACTGTAATTATCAAAGATCATTCAACAACAAGTGCCTAAAACCAAACCACATCATAGGATGATGGTGCCACTGGAGATCTCAGTATGACAAGAGCACAGACCATGAGGGAGGCATGTGAGGGATGAGACTGCAGGATTGACTGAAGAGACCTCTCAGTAGGGGGCACCACAGGAGCCCTCAGGAAGGAAAGGGATATGACCCCATTTGTTTTAGAGAGTGTTGTGGGTTGAACTGTGTTCCCCCAAAAGCTATATACAAGTCCTAAGCCCCAGAACCCATGAATATGGCCTTATTTGGAAATAAGGTCTTTGTAGATATAATTAATTCAAGAAGCTGCCATACTGGATTAAGGTAGGCCCTAAATTCCATGACTCTTGTCTTTATAAAAAGAAATATTCTGAAACAAAGATATACAGAGAGGGGAGAGAGCCATCTGAAGACAGAACCAGAAATTGAAATGATGAAGTTATAAACCAAAGATGCCAAAGATTGTTGGCAACCACCAGAACCCAGGAAAAAGACATGGAACAGATTCTTCCCTGGGACTTTCAGAGAAAACATGGCTACTTTTATTTTGGACTTTGAGCCTCCAGAATTATTGAAGAAAAAAATTCCATTGTTTTTAGACACTTGATTTAAGTCACTTATTTCTTATGGCAACTGCAGAAAGTAATTCTGAGAAATTATTATAACCATAGTGAGTGGAGGAGTGCACAAGACCAGATGCAAGGTGCACAAGACCAGACACAGGGTGATAAACTGGGAAGGTGAACAGTAGTCCAGGTGACACTGCATCATGGCGGCACTAAAGTTCTCAGTGGTATGGAGAGGTCAGGGGAGGAAGGACTCAGGGATAATGCCCAAATGTCTGGTTTGAAAAGCACTTATTCCACTGGTCTATGTGTCTGTTTGTATGCCAGTACCATGCTGTCTTGGTGATCACAGCTTTATAGTAAAGCTTGAAATCAGGTAACGTGATGCCCCCTGTTATTACAAAAGGGAGTACTTGGAATAGACTGGCCAGGGAAGAAAGAAAAAGTGAATTTAGTTTTGTCCAAGCACAATTTGAGGTACCTGAGGGATATGTAAGCAGATGTGGCCCATAGAAAACTGGGTCTGGAGGTCAGAAAAAGTTTTAGGATGCAAATACAGACACAATAATGTTGGGTTTCTGCAATAGTATCACTTTTCACACCCTCTATTTTAATAACCTGTTTACCTGTAAATCTTCAACAAGAAAGGAAGCTAAGACCAGAAAACAGAGGGAACAACTTCTTTTGATGAACATGGCTCTCCCCAACAGGCCATCTTGTGGATGGAGTAGTGATACTAATAAAGTAATTCTGGCTCTTCCCAGGAAGTTCTGCAAAAGAAGTTGGCCCTGTGTACTGGGAGATTTTTAGCTCTGGACATAAGCCACAGATCCAGAACAGGGGAAAATCCCATTAGATATTTTGTTACGTCTTACACAGATTACCCAATGTAATTCTCACAAGAATCATTTCTGTTTAAGAGCTAATTAATTATAGTCCTCACTAAAACACAAAAAAGAAACAAAATAAAACCCCTAAAAGTCTCAGTGCTGCAAAAAGATGGGTCCTAAGTTTGCAGAGATGAGATGGAGCGGACAGGAGAGCCCATGGGGATGGGTGAAGGAGGCTGGCTGTGGTCCAATCAAGATAGCAAATGGGACTGAGCCCTTCCTAAGGCCAGAGTTCAAGAGTATTTTTACACACGAGACACAAGCTTTAGAAATAACTTTCTTTGGATGCATTTCAGACCTAAGACACATACAGATTGAAAGTGAAAGAGTGGAAAAGCATTTATCACATAAATGGCAGTGAAAAGAAAGCCAGGATAGCTCAACTTGTATTGGACAAAATGGACTTTAAGACAAAGGCCATAAAAAGAGACAAATAAGGACACTACATAATCATAAAGGGAACAATCCAATAAGAAAATATAACAACTGTAAATATTTATACCCAATAGAGTATCAAATAAAGTACTTAATAACCCAAACACTCAAATATATAAAGTACTTACTAACAATCATAAAGGAAGTAATCAGGAATAATATAATAATGTTAGAAGACTTTAACACTCCACTTACATTAATGGACACATCATCAACACAGAAAATCAACAAGAAAACAGTGGCTTTGAATGACACAATGGATCTAATAGATACCTAATAGATATCTATTAGGTACATTCAAACGTTCTTCCCTAAAACAGTGGAATACATACTCTGTTCAAGTGCATATGGAACTTTCTCCAGAATAGATCTGGAGAATAGATTTAGGGCACAAATCAAGTCTCAACAAATTCAAACAGATTAAGATCATACCACACATCTTTTCTGACCACAATGCTACAAAACCAGAAATCAACGACAAGAAAATATCTGGAAAGAATACAAATACATGAAGGCTAAACAACATGCTACCAAACAATGAATGAATCAAACAAAAAAAATCAAGAAGAAGTAAAACGTTATATGCAGAGAAATGACAATGAAAAAAAAAATAGTCTGAAATCTTAGGGAGGCAGCAAAAGCTGTTCTAAGAGGGAAATTTATAGGATGACAGTTCCATCTCAAGAAGCAAGAAAGGTCTCAAATAAAGATTCTAACTTTACACTTACAGAAGCAGAAAAAAAGAACAAACAAAACCTAGAACCAGTGGAAGGAAGGCAAATTATAATGATTAGAGCAGAAATAAATTAAGTGGAAACTAAAAAACAAAACCAAAAATGATAGAGCAGACCACTGAAACCAGAAGCTGGTTCTTTGAAATGAGCAATGAAACTGATAAACTTCTAGCCAGACTTATAAAAAACAAAACAAAACAAAAACAAAAATAAAAAAAGAAACAAGAAAAAAAAGCCCCCCAAAAACAAAAACGAGAGAAAAAAATCAAATAAATAAAATCTGAACAGAAAGAAATAACCATAGTCACCACAGAAATAGAAAGGATTATAAGAGAATATTATGCAAAATTATATGCTAACAAATTGGACAACCTGGAAAAATGGAGAACTTCCTAGAAATATGTAACCTACCAAAAGTGAATCAGGAAGAACTAGAAAATTTTAACAGACCAATTGCTAGCAATGAAACTGAATCAGTAATAAACTTCCAACAAAAAGAAGTCCAGGACCAGATGGCTTCACAGATGAATTCTACCAAACATTTAAAGAAGAGTTAATACCTGTTCCTTTCGAACTATTCCAAAAAAGTAGAAAAGCAAGGAGGGCTTCCGAATTCATTCTATGAGGCCAGCATTACCTTGATGCCAAAACCAGATAAAGATACCACAAAAGGGGCGCCTGGGTGGCTCAGTGGGTTAAAGCCTCTGCTTTCGGCTCGGGTCATGATCCCGGGGTCCTGGGATCGAGCCCCGCATCGGGCTCTCTGCTCCGTGGGGAGCCTGCTTCCTCCTCTCTCTCTGCCTGCCTCTCTGCTTACTTGTGATATCTGCCTGTCAAATAAGTAAATAAAAAATCTTAATTAAAAAAAAAAAGATACCACAAAAAAAGAGAACTACAGGCCACTATCTCTGATAAATATGCATGCAAAAATTCTCAACAAAGTATTAGCAAGTTGAACCCAACAATACTTAAAAAAAATCATTCACCATGATCAAGTGGGATTTGTTCCTGGGATGCAAGGGTGGATCAATCATCACTAATTAATCAGCATGATACATCATATCAACAAGAAAAAAGAATAAAAACCATATGATCATTTCAAAAGATGCAGAAAAAGTCTTTGACGATATATAATATTGAATGTCCTTTGACAAAGTACAGTATCTATAAAAATTCTCAACAAAGTTGGTTTAGAGAGAACATACCTCAACATCATAAAGGTCATTTTTGAAAATCCCATAGCTAGAATCGTACTCAGTGGTGAAAAACTGAGAACTTTTCCCTTTAGATCAGGAACAAGACAAGGATGACTACTCTTTACCACTTTTACTCAACATAATACTATAAGTCCTAGCCACAGCAATCAAACAAGGAGTAAAAGACATCTAAACTGGTAAGGAAGAAGTAAAGTTTTCACTGTTTATAGAAGACATGATACTCTATACAGAAAACCCTAAAAAGACTCTTCAAAAAAAAACCTACTTGTATTGATAAATCAATTTATTAAGGTCACAGGATACAAAATCATTATACAGAAATCCACTGCATTTCTATATGCTAATAATGAAGTAACAGAAAGAAATTAAGAGAGCAGTCCCATTTGCAATTGTACCAAAAAGAATAAAATATCTAGGAATAAGCTAAACCCATGGGTCAAAGACCTGTACACTAAAAACTATAAAACACTGATAAAAGAAATTGAAGATGACAAAAACAAATGGAAAGATATCCTCTGCTCATGGACTGAAAGAACCAATGTTGTTAAAATGACCATACTACCCAAAGCAATCTACAGATTTAATGCAATCTCTATCAAAATACCAACAGCACTTTTCACAGAACTAGAAGGTCC
>PISX010032996.1:0-15365 GCA_004024625.1 Mellivora capensis | reverse complement strand
GGTGGGAGGTTAGGGGAGCCTGGTGGTGGGTTTTAGGGAGGGCACATATTGCATGGAGCACTGGGTGTGGTGCAAAAACAATGAATACTGTTATACTGAAGAGAAATAAAAATAAATTACAAAAAAAGAACTTATAAAACTCAACATCCAGAAAATGAATAATCCAATTTGAAAATGGGCAGAAGATATGATAAACCATTTTCCAGAGATTACATGCAGATGGCCAACAGATACAGGAGAAGATGCTCAATATCACTCATCAGTAGGGAAGTACAAATCAAAACTACAGTGAGAGACCACCTCACCCCTCCCAGAATGGCTAACAGCAACAATACAAGAAACAGTTGTTGGTGAGGATGTGGAGAAAGGGGAACCCTCTTCCACTCTTGGTGGGAATGTAAACTGCTGAAGCCACTCAAGGAAACAGTATGGAGATTTCTCGGAAAGTTAGAAATAGAGATACCCTATGATTTGGCAATTGCACTAAGTATTTAAGAAAAGGATACAAAAATACAATGCAAAGGGATATATACACCCCAATATGTATAGCTGCATTATCTACAATAGTCAAATTATGGAAAGAACCCAAATATTTATTGAATGCTAAATGGATAAAGAGGATATGGCATATGTATGCAATGGAATATTACTCATCCATCAAAAAGAATGAAATCTTGCCATTTGCAAGATGTGGATGGAACTAAGGTATTATCCTAAGTAAAATGTCCATCAGAGAAAGACAAATACCATGTGATTTCACTCATATGTGAAATTTAAGAAACAAAATGGAGCATAGGGAAATAAAAGAGAGAGAGAGAAGAAAACCAAGAAACAGACTTTTAACTATAGAAAACAAACTGATGGTTACCGGGGGGCAGGGGGATGTGGCTGGAGGGATGGGTAAAATAAGGGATGGGGATTAAGGGAGGCAGTTGTCGTGATGAACTCTGGGTATTGTTTGTAAGTGTTGAATCACTAAATTGTATCCCTGAAAGTAATATTACACTGTACATTAACTAACTGATATTTAAATAAAAACTTAAAGAAAGTGGAAAAAATGGGCAGAGAAACTGAATAGACATCTTTCTAAAGAAGACATACAAATGGCCAACAGGTACATGAAAAGATGCTCATCATCACTGATGAAAATGCACGCATCATTAAAGGAAAAATACAAGTAAGACCACAATGAGATGTCACTTCACACTTCTTTGGATGGCCTATTACCAAAAATACCCTCAGAACATTAAAAAGTGTTAGCAAGGATATGGACAAAAATGAACCCTGGCACATTACTGATGAAAATGTAAATTGGTCCGGCCAATCTGGTAAACAATGTCGTGTTTCCTGATACATTTCATAATAAAATTATTTTTTGATCCAGCAACCCACCTATGGGTATATCCAAAGGAATTGAAATATGGATCTCAAAGAGATATCTGTACTCCCATGTTCACTGCAGCAGGTTTCACAATCGCTACGATGTAGAAATAAGCTGAAAGTCCATGTAAAGAAGAATGGATAAATAAAATGTGGCATATATACATAATGGAATATCACTTGGTCTTTACAAAAAAGAAGATCCTACAACTTGCAACCACATGGATATACATAGAGGACATTATTCTAAAAGAAAACGCTGGCAACAGAAAGACAAACATTGCATCATCTCACTTATATGTGGAATATAAACAAATACATGGAGCAGAGTATAGAATTGTGGGTGTCAGGAGCTGAGGGAGAATGAAATAAGGAGATATTGATCAAGTTTCAGTGATATATAATAAGTTCTGGAGTTCTGTGTAGCATAGGGTCCGTGATTAACGATAGTTTATTGTCTACTTGAAATTTTGCCAAGAGGGAATATCTTAAATTAAGTGCCTTTGCCTACCATGTAATGACAAAAAAATCAACAAAAGTAGCTAGGAAGAAATTTTTGGAGGTGGCAGATAGGTATGGTAATGGTAGTGATGATGGTTTCAAGAGGATATACATATCTCTGAACACATCAGGTTCTTTAAATATCTACAGCTTTTTGTATGACCATCATTAATCAATTAAGGGGTTTAATTTTTATGATTGGATGTATCTTCAACACAGAATTAGTTCAGGGGATTTGTCTCAATAAAACATTTTACAGGACCACAATCTAGTTCACTAATCTCCACTTTAGGATTTGGGTTTGTCCTTCACTGAATATGATCTATGGCTGGTAATGACCATCCTGGACTTATAGACTAAATTTTAGATTTCTGGTATTCATTTTTGTGTTTGTCAAGTTCACTCTTCAATCATAATCTATCTCAAAGTAATATAAAGTGCATTTATCTAGTTTATGTGTAATAAATTATTATCAAATGCTGACTAAAACGTTGGGAAGGCTCACATTCTTTTCATTACTTTGACACAATTCTTTGATTTATTCTCTACATTCCTGAACTTCGACCACTTCACAACATTCCTCCATAATTCAACTCTCAGGGAGGACAATTATTTCCATGTTCATGCAGCATCTTATTGCTATGCATATGAGTATTTTCAAGTGGATTCTAGAGATTATATGGCTCAGTTTCCATATTTTATGGAGAAGGTGACTTACGTGTTTTTGGCAGTTGACCAGTTAGTTGAAGGCAGCATCAGGCTTGGTCAGTGCAAATGATTCAGAGTCTACTCTGGTCCATTTACATTCCATTCCCACTGCCACTTCCCTAAACCATCATTCTCTTTCTTCCAATTTCTGTAACACGGTCTATATACTTTCTTACTCTGATCTTGGCTTTTCCAAACCCTTTTTTATACAATGGATAACAGCCAATCATCTGAGATCTTTTTTAGGACATGTTTGATATTTCCTTACTATCAATCAGATGAATTCTGATCTTGGTAATAAGACCATGCAGGCCAAATAGAATCTAATCATGGTGTACAATGTATTTCATAAAATATATGTGAGATTATCTAACCTCAGGGTTTGGTTAAAGAGAAACAAAATAAAAAATTGTCTTGATCATTTTAGAGCTGTTTCTTTTGAAGAATAAATAGATACATTCTAGCTGTCAAATAGTTGGTAAAAGTACAAATTATAAGGATTGAGATAATGGAAATGTTAGTTTTAAAATAGATGATCAAATAGAAGATAACCTTATAGTTGACAACATAATTCAATGAGGGAAAATTTTTAATTCATTTATTTTCATTAATAACATGAAGTAGATAAAGCATTTGAATCTTTGGAAGAAATTATAGAAGTATGAAATAAGTGCTCCCTTCCACCAATATACACAAGCATCTGTGGTAACAGCTTCAGGATAGGAACCAATCATAAATATGAAAAATGCATCTGAGAGGCTGGAGCTAGAGTAAATAATTTAGGAGATAGGAGCTGGTCAGCCCTGGCATGGTGCAGTCATTCTCACTCTTTAGAGAATGGTCTAAGCCTGAGAACAATTCTGTTTCCCTCCAGCATGGGACTGACAAACACATATGTAGCTAAGTAAGGGCCAAAAACAGCATTTCAGAGCACACCTGAGGCAAACCATATATATTCCAAGGTGAATTGTACTATGACCACATTTCCTTAGGCTAGGCATGAAGGGAATGTGGACCGAAGTATTGGTAGTATTCCCATCATTTCCTTCATAACCAGAAAGTAATAAACAACCTTCTATTATTTAATTATCTAAATGCCTTTTGGGTTAATCATCAATCCATTGTGCCATGATTATGGCTAGAGAGAAGTGAAATAAAAAGTGCATAAGTGGCGCCTAAGTGGCTCAGTGGGTTAAAGCCTCTGCCTTGGGCTCAAATCATAATCCCAGGGTCCTGGGATTGAGCCCAGCATTGGGCTCTCTGCTCAGCGGGGAGCCTGCTTCCTCCTCTCTCTGCCTGCCTCTCTGCCTACTTGTAATCTCTGTCTGTCAAATTAATAAAACCTTTTAAAAAGTGCATAAATTACAAAATTTTGGAAATTTCAAACACATCTTTATATCTGAGGGAAGAAAAATTCGGCAAAAGATATTTTGATTAATCAATTGTCATGAAAATGTGGAATATTTAGAGAGAAGATAGTATGTGCATCAAGGTAAAATGTGACCTTGCAAAAACAGATTTCCATTTTTTTTTAAGAATGTGCAAGGTCGAGTGAGATCTGCTAGAAACCCTGTACTACAACTGTGTGGACTGCTACATTGGCCAGAATGAGGACACTGGGTTCTCTAAGGTCTTCTAGTCAAAGGCCATCTGATTTTTTTCATCTTGATATTTTCATTCTGTACATTGTCTCCTTCAGAGCCTGGTGGACTTGCTTGTTCCGCAGAGTGTAGATGACAGGGTTGAGCAACGGGGTCACCACTGTGTTCACAAGGGCAGCCTCCCTGTTGGAGTCCAGCCTGTTCGTTTGCTTTGGTTTTACATATATAAACACACAGCTGCCATACATCAGAGAGAGGACTAGGAGGTGAGAGGAGCAGGTGGAGAAAGCTTTCTTTTTCTCCTTGGCTGATGGGAGTCGTATGATTGTGACTACTATGTTGCTGTATGCAATGATGGTTATGAAAAGAGATGTCAAAAGAATAAACAAAGCGACGACAAAGGCCAACATTTCAGTGGAGCTGGTGTCAGAGCAGGAGAGATGAATCAGGGGGGCAAGGTCACAGAAAAAGTGAGGAATGATATGGGGACCACAGAAGGACAACTGGAAAACCTTAACTACGAGACCAGTGATGAAAGGGAAGGCCAAAGCGAAGCAGGCCGTGACCAGGAGGAAGCAAGTCTTCAGGTTCATGATGATTGGGTAATGCAGAGGCTTGCAAATGGCCACATACCGATCCAGAGACATCACCGCTATGAGGAGGAAACCTGCTGCTCCCAGAAATACAAAGACAAATGCTTGTATGAAACAGGCAGGAAAGGAAATGGTTTGCCTGCCTGAGAGAAAGATAACCAGCAACTTAGGAATAACAGTACTTGTAAAACAACACTCAAAGAAGGAGAAAGTGCTGAGGAACAAGTACATAGGCGTGTGGAGCCGGGAGTCAGCACAGGTGATGGTGACTATGACCGCGTTGCCTGCAGTGGATGCCAGGTATGCCAGCAGGTGCACCAGGAAGAGGATCTTTCCCAGGTGTTGGATGGCAGGAAACCCCTCCAAGGTGAATTCCTGGACAGTTGTCCCATTCCCCATTTCCATGGGCATCTCTTTCCACATCATCATCGCTGCTGGTCTAACCTATAATAAAGACATCAGGGAGCACAAGGATTTTAGAAGAGCATGATTAAGTTATTTCAGTAGCCAAGAAGGTGGCTAGGCTGTTAGCCAATGGATATGATAGAATCTACCTGTTCATGTTCTTGTGAGACTTAGTTAAAATAAATCATGTAACTCACTTGGCATATGGTGCCAATGTTTCTTAATGTGTTCCTCAAATTCTAAGTGTAGTATTATGATCACTAGTATTATGTCTAGAGTTTAAGTAGGCAGAGTTATTAACATTTTTGTATTATACATTTTATTCTTTTTATAACATTATTTGTAAGTACCATTATAGTAATGTTAGTGATATTCCCTTTGACTATTCCTTTTAAAATCTGCAACACATTCTATGGTCCATCATCATCTGTTGAGAACTTACATTTTTTCTCTGCTCATCACTGAAATTCAGTATTTCTGTTACTCACCATAATAATCATGAGCCCCTTCTTCTAAAGCAGAAACTAAAGCTTAGAAAGTTCTAGGGATCTTAGATCATGTAGCTGGGACTTTAGCCAGAATGCCCAAATTTGAAGTAACTACTGTTTTCAAATACAGTGATCAAAATATTTTTCTTTCTTTTCTTTCTTTCTTTCTTTCTTTCTTTCTTTCTTTCTTTCTTTCTTTCTTTCTTTCTTTTTTTACGGAGATCACAAGCAGGCGGAGAGGCAGGCAGAGAGAGAGAGAGGAGATAGCAGGTTCCTTGCTAAGCAGAGAGCCTGATGCGGGGCTCGATCCCAGGATACTGGGATCATGATCTGAGCCGAAAGCAGAGGCTCTAACCCACTGAGCCACCCAGACGCCCCCAAAATATTTTAAAACAGGAACAAATGTATTCTTGATGCCCTCTCAACCTTAAGTGAAAGATTAGCTTTATTTATCTTAATTGTTTCTCTCCTCAGACAATAACACTGATGTGTTACAGACCTGTGGAATGACATGGGGCTTAGAGAGGATCCACTTTAGTACAAGCATTTTGTAAAAGGGGCTGGAGACCAGAGACATTAGGGGCTGCTCAACAGTACGAGGTAAGTTGTAGATCTAGGATTTACCACCCACCTTCACATGGTTCATGCTGGCCTGTGACAGAAGTGGGTATGATAGTAGTTCATAGAATTAACCCACTTATGAGGATGTGCTGGGCACCTGGCACTCGTGCACTCACTCTCACATCCAAGCTCAGTGAACATTCTCTCTTCAGTCCTCTCCATCAGTAACTTCTCTCAGGATGGTGTTTGGCTCCTGCATATCAACACTAGGCTGAAGGTCAGCAGTGAAGAATGTGTCCTTCCCAGTAAAGTACTGTGGGACTGGTGTTCTGAGGGCAGCTCATAGAACTGAAGGACTCACCCCTGAGTGCACAGCCTGAAGAGCCTCTCCTTCTGTTCCTGTTGACCCCAGTAAGTCCACCAAGTTACCAGGATGCCTAAGGCCAGGCACTCAGCCAAGATTCACCATATGGGGGGTAGGGCTTCCTTCCTTTGCAGTTAATTGTCTTCTAAGAAATCAAATGCTTGCTCTGGGCTGAGGGGAAAGAAGAGAGAAGGAAAATCAATTGTCACAGCCTGTGGCCCTGGCTGGGGCGGGGAAGGAGAGGAGGGGCAGTGAATATGCAACCCTTGCTGCCAGTATTCTGGCTGCCAGTGCCCTGTTTCCAAAGTGAAAAAAAGGCTACATGGCACCCTGGACCCCTGAAACCCCAGAAAGGAACAGAAGGACTAAAACAAGCACATTTCACTGCTCCGAATTCTGGGCTAGAGCTGGACTCCCAGACTACTTAGGGTTTTCATGAAATGTCTGGCTCTGCCTTCCCCACTGGCAGCCCACCTAACATGCAGTATTGCTGTCACCTCCTGTAGCAGTTAATGGGAGCACACAGCTTCTTACTGGTTTAGCCCTGGGTGCTGCTGAGACCAGGATCCTTCTGCGGCAGTGCTCCATGTCGTAGGCACACCTGCTCCAAACACCTTCTCTTGCATATGCCCTTCCATCATATGCTCACCTTTCCACGTGGAGAAGCATCCTTGTTTTACTGCATCAACAGTGAAGCAATGCTGACACTCAAGTCTGAGGCTCCACACAAGACTGTTTGGTCACCAAGCAGGATGGACCCAGCCAGTGAGCAGAAAGTGTGGACTCCCAAGCCTTATTAGATGCTGAAGAGACAGGGGCAGAAAGTAAAGTCACAGCTGGTGTCTTAGGGGCAGCTAAGTTGTTACTGTTGAGAACAAGAATTATGGATGCAACCTTTGTATTTATCTTCTCTTGTGCGTGGCGGCGCTGACTCCCAGATGTCCACACTGTTCTCTGCCAAGATTTTTCAAGGAAATTATATGACAATTTCTCAAGGGTTTTTAAAGTCCCAAGTTGAATATTAATCCTGATTTTAGGCAAAAATCCAGACTACAATTTTCTACTGGTGATGATGTATACACTGAGAGCAGAACATAGTTGTTAAAATAACATTTTATGGTATGAAACAGTGGGATCATTGGCTTTCACGAGACTTTTGGGAAGATACTGGAGAAGTCCTCCTTTTTATTCACAAATTCTTCATGCTTTCACTGACATTATAATTCTTTTCATTGCATATTTTCATCTGAAGAATATGTTCATTTTGCTCCCCAGTCTTTTTGAAAAAGGAAAGCACGCATTTTTTCCTCTTTAGCGAAGAAGGGGACATGCATGGTAGGTGGTTTCTGTAACTGTAACCAGTCAGACCCCTCGTTCTTGAAAAGTTTCTGGGATGTGGCTCCCCGGATCTTTCTAGATTCAGAAGAGGAAGAGATGTGAGCCTGAGGGTGGAGAAGCTGTACCCATAGCAACCACTGGGTTGGAGGGTGCTTCTCCTCTTGGGTATGTCAGCTGGGCATCGGTGGCAGGAGTGACCCATTTTTCTATGGCCTCTGGATTCCCATCCAGAGCCTGAGAAGGGGACTATAAACTCTTGTATTTGCTGGAGATCATGGGGTATATGGTAGCTGGAAATTTGTTCTGCCTGAATCTGCCCTCATCATTACTGATCTTACAAGGTCAAGGCAAATATTATAGAAACTTTCATGAGTATTCATGGAACCTATGGGTTCCACCTTCCCACAAGTATACAAATCACTTTTAGAACATCTGTCCATCTATACACCCTGTTCTCAGTTCATGGCAAACTTGGACTTCGTGGTCATATTCTCAGTTAGAGGTGAGGGAGAATAAAGAATAATGGGAGAAGAGTTACAGCAGCTAGAGCCATGTGAGACTATACATTTTCATAGTGGGTATGATAGTAGTTCCTAGAATTAACCCACTTAGTGGGTTAGATTAAGGCTCATTTTCAGGGGTTTTTAATATTATTCAGTGCCAGCTTCATGATGGAGAAATACCTATCATACCTGAGCGAGTCCCAACAACAGTGTAATGGTGGGAACATGGGAGGAGAGGATCTGGTTTTGATGGAAAGTTTTACAAAGTGGACACTCAAATAAATGGGTTGAACTAACTCTACATTGTATCTAGCATAAGGGGTGGTGAGCTGATACCAAGAAATATTTCTTTTTTTTAAAGATTTAAAGATTTTTAAAGATTTTATTTATTCATTTGACAGAGAGAGATAGAGATCACAAGTAGGCAGAGAGGCAGGCAGAGAGAGGTGGGGGTCGGGGAAGCAGGCTCCCCGCTGAGCAGAGCCCCCGATGCGGGGCTCGATCCCAGGACCCTGAGATCATGACCTGAGCCGAAGGCAGAGGCTTAACCCACTGAGCCACCCAGGTGCCCCCCAAGAAATATTTCGAATTGTCCTTGGTCTACTTTCTCTTTTCTGGATAGTGCCTTTTGGCTCTCCAATACACACTATATCTTTATGTTTTCTAAAGGATACTTGAGATCTCTTTTATCAAGGACATTTCAAGCATTCCTTGTGCTTTGAATGTGTAAGTATACAGTTTTAGTTAGGAAAGGAATAGTTCTTAAGGTTTTATTTGTAGTTATCAAAATATTCAGAGATTAAGCAAATATCAGCTGTGGATTCTCCTCTTCAGAATACTATTATGTTAGCCATTCTGCCCTTGACCACTCTTAAAAATAGGCTACACATATATTCAGGATTTAGATAGTAAGACTATTTTGGTTTATAGTGTATCTGGTTAATATGATCTATTCCTAGAATGGTTCTAATTTCTAGTATTATATCCCTAAGGAAGAAGGCTAAATTGAGGCCTGAGGAAAGGTAAATCCCATCATCTATGATATTGTGGGAAAGGGCATAATTTGAACAGAAAGTGGGGATCAGAACCCACTGAAATTCTCATTAGGCAGAATCCCAGGGTGAGGGTGGAACTGTAGGAATACTAATAATACTCTGAGAGCCACGGTCCCTATTGGAATTTCTATAAAACTAAGGCAACAATGGCAATTAAGACCCAGAACACATCAATTCTAAAATAGAGAGTTCATTAATACCATGCCCGTTACCCATCCATCCATGTGAGAAGAAGCATGGTAGTGTTAGTAGCTTCCAATCTGAGTCCAGGAGGATAAGTGAAGGCATAGAGTAAGTTATCCTGTCCAGATTTCTTTGTTGCCTTTTTAAAAAAATTTTTTTAATTAAGGCTATCTTAAGTTTCTATGACATTGAAGTTGTTAAAAAGCACTTTACAAAAATTAATTGTGCCTCACAATATTCCTATAAGCTACATATTATTATTTCTGTTTTACAAATTGGAAAACATAGGCATGAAGAGACTAAACTAATTGTCCACAATCAAGCAACTAATGAATGTTACAGCTGGGAAAATAATATTCTAATTAAAAAATTTTTTTTATTAACATATAATGTATTATTAGCCCCAGCAGTACAGGTCTGTGAATTGCCAGGTTTACACACTTTGCAGCACTCACCATAGCACATATCTTCTCCAATGTTCATAACCCAACCACCCTCTCCCAACACCCCTCCCTGCAGTAACCCTCTGTTTTGTGAAATTAAGAGACTCTTATGGTTTGTCTCCCTCCCAATCCCATCTTGTTTCACTTTTTTTCTTCTCTACCCCACAAACTCCCCACTTTGCCTCTCAACTTCCTGCATGTCAATCATAACTGAAGCAAGTGGCTTTAAAAAAGAAAATTGCACTTATTTGTGTCAGAATTTTTCTGAATAATTTTAATAGATGGGATGAATAGCATATTAGACATTGCAGATGAAAGATTTGCAAATTTGAAGATACAGAAAGTTAAACACAAAGTAATATACCTAAAATTAAAAAAATCATCAGTGAAGTATGGGACTTTAGGTAATCCCTCATGCATATAATTAAATTTCTGAAGAAGTTTGTGTGGAGGGGGATGACAAAAAAAAGATTCAAGGAAATGATGGCCAAAATTTTCTAAATTTCATAAAAACAGAACCAAAAATCTCAGTAAAACCCAAACATTAGGAAAATGAAAAAACCTACAGCAAGGCACATAATAAATTGCCCAAACCAGTGATAAACAGAGCATCATAAAAGCAGCCAGAAGGAAAAATTACATGTTTCTTGTTGAGGAACAAAGATAAAGATAACATAGAATCTTCTCTGGAAAGTTGTCCATTGACAGATGAATGGATAAAGAAGATGTGGTATACACACACACACACACACACACACACACACACATAATGGAATATTAGTCATCAAAAAAGATGAAATCTTATCATTTACAAGGACATGGATGGAAATGGAGGGTATTATGGTAAGTGAAATAAGTCAACCAGAGAAAAACAACAATCATATGGTTTTCCTTATGTGTGGAATTTAACAAAACAGAGGATCATAGGGGAAAGGAGGGAAAAATAAGATGAAATCAGAGAGGGAGACAAACTATAAGGGACTCTTAACTGTAGGGAATAAACTGAGGGTTGCTGGAGGGGAGGCGTGTTGGGGGGTGGGATAAGTGGGTGATGGGCATTAAGAAGGGCACATGATGTAGTGAACACTGGGTGTTATATGCAACTGATGAATAACTGAAATCTACATCTGAAACTAATGATACACTATGTTTAATTGAATTTAAATAAAATAAGATATAAGAAAAGAAGATATTAGTTGAAAAAAAAATTTAAAAACAATGAGAATACAATGATACAAGGACTTTGAAAGGACCATGGATAAAAATCTGCCAACCTGGAATTCTATACCTGTGAAAATGTCTTTCAAAAACGGAGGCATACAGGGGTGCCTGGGTGGGTCAGTGGTTTAAGCCTCTGCCTTTGGCTTGGGTCATGATCTCAGGGTCCTGGAATTGAGCCCCACATCAGGCTCTCTGCTCAGTGGGGAGCCTGCTTCCCCTTCTCTCTCTGCTTGCCTCTCTGCCTACCTGTGATCTCTTGCTCTCTGTTAAATAAATAAATAAACAAACAATCTTTTAAAGAATGGAGGCATACAAAAGATAAAAAAATTAATCACCAAAAAACCTACAGAATAATAATTGGTAAAGTCAGTCCTTCCAAGTAAAAGAAAATTATACCAAATGGAAATATGGATCTATGGAAAGGAAGGAAAAGCACCAGAAATAGTAATTATATGGGCTTATAAGATACTTTGTTTTAATTATTTAAATGTTGTTGAAAGGTAATTGACTCTTGCAACAAAAATAGTAACAATGCACTGTGGTGTTTATAACATATGTATAAGGAAAATATATGACAACAATATCATAAAAGCTGAGGGGGTAGAAGTAGAAGTATGTTATTTTAAGTTTCTTATATGTGAAGTGGTAAACTATCACTTGGAGGTAGACAGTGACAAGTTAAAGATGTATACTGTGATACTAAAGTGACCACTAAAATAAAAATCAAAAGTTGTATTTAAGAAGTCAACAAAAAGAGACAAAATAGAATCATCACAATCAGGCAGTAGGAAACTGGGTTGATGTATATTTTTATTATATTCATTACAGAGGTGATTTCACAAGTATTTAAATGTTAAAACATATCAAATTATACACTTTAGATATAGCCATTGTATATCAGGGATAACTCAAGAAATCTGTAGAGCTGATTGTAATGGAATACTAAAAATGCTTGGTTAATTCAAAAGAAAACAGGAAAGGAGAATAAGAAATACATAAGGGAGGGGACAAATAAAAGGAAATATCAAGATGGTAGAGTTAAATCTAACCTTAAAATAATGACATTCATATAAATGGACTAAGTACTCTAATGAAAAAAGGGAGAGAGAGAGACACACACACACATACACACACATAGTGACAGAGACAGACACAGATAGAGATTACCATATTAGGTAAAAAGGAAGGCCTTGCTACATGCTGGTCATAAGGATGACATTTAAGTACATAGAGTAAGAAATTCCAAGCAAACATCAAGCTAAAGAAAGCTTGTGTGACCACAGTAATATATATTTAAAAAACAGACTTCACAGTGAAGTATATTTCAGAGATAAAGAGGTAAATTTATGATAAAGGAATGAAATAACTAGGAAGACATAATTCTATATGTATATGCACACAATGATAGTGCTTAATGTTCATAAAAGAAAACTTGAAGAAGTAAAAGGAGAAGTAAAAAAAAATCCACAATCATAGTTAGAGGTTAAAACACAATGATAAATAATTATACAGCAAAAACAAAAAATAATCAGTAAGTGTAGAGAATTTGCCTGAATATCAACTAAGTGGACTTAATTCATAATTGTAGGTTATTGTACATTAATTGTACATATATTTATACATTATTACATTTAGTACCCAGAGAATACACATTATTTCCATGTGCACATAAAAATCGCACTACTAGGTATTTATCCAAAGGATACCTTCACCCCGATGATTATGGCAGCATTATCAGCAATAGTAAATTATAGAGAGAGCCAAATGTTCATCAACTGACAAATAGATAAAGAAGATGTGGTGCGCGCACGCACGCGCACCCACACACACACACACGCGCGAGCGCACACACGATGGAATATTACTCAGCCATAAAAAGGAATGATATTCTTTTTTTTGGAATTTGCAATATCATGTCATTTTTGGACTTGGAATGTCATTTGCAATGATGTGGAGGGAGCTAGAGTATAGTATGCTAAGCAAAATAAGTCAATCAGAGAAAGACAAATACCGTGTGCTTTCAGTCATATGTGAAATTTAAGAAACAGAACAGATGAACATGGGGAAAGGAAAAAAAGAGAGGCAACACTTAAGAGAAGCTTAACTATAGAGAACAAAATGAGGGTTGCTGGAGGGGAGGTGGATGGAGGATGGGGTAAATGCATGATGTATATTAAGGAGGGCACTTTTGATAAGCACTGGGTGTTATATATAAGTGATGAATCACCATTCTCCTAATACTAATATTACACTGTATCTTAACTAACTGGTCTTTAAATAAAAACTTGAAACTACAAAAAAAGAGAAATTTCAAGATATATTTTATGCTGGGTTGTAAAATAAATCTCAAAACATGTTAAAGGACTGGAAAATACAGAATACGAGAGAATACGTTCTCTAGTCACAATTGAATTAAACAAATCAATTACAGTGATTCATCTAGAAAATTCCTCAATACTTGGATGTAAATAACACATTTCTATATCACTCTTGGATTACAGAAAATTTTACTAAGACAATCTGAAAATATTTTGGATGCAAAAATATTAACACAAGATACTAAAATTTGTGAAATGCAACCTAAAGCCATGCTTAGAGGAAACTTCATAGCATTAATGTTTATATTAGAAATAAGTGTATAAAATTAATCATTTAGATGTTCAGTTTTAAACGGTAGGAATGTAAAAGGAAATTATAACTGAATTATGCAAATAAGTGTGATTCATAGAAATATGAATGCAAATATATATAAACCAATGGAATAGAAAACAAACGATAAAAAATTTAAAAGTTGGTTCTTTGAAATGACTCATCAAATTGTTAAACTCTTAGCAAGACCAATAAGAAAAAAGAGATATCATGTGTTATTCATCTTTCTCTGACTTATTTCACTTTGCATAATGTCCTCTAGGACCATCCATGTTGTCAGAAATGTTAGGATTTCTTTCTTTCTCAAGGCTTAATAATAACACATTATGTACATATACATATTATATTATGTATAATGTGAATGCATTATATATATACATTATATACACACAGTATATATGTATACATAATGTATAATGTATACATATTATATACATGTTATATATAATGTATGCATATATACATGTTATACACACACACACACATATAATGTCCTTTTTACCCTTTCATCCACTGATGGCTATTTTCATATATTGGCTATTGTGACTAATGCTGTGATAAATATGGTAGTGCAGATATCTTTCAATATCTTGTTTTCATTTCTTTTGGATATATGCTCAGAAGTAGAATTTCTGGATCATATGGTAGTTCTATTTTAATTTTTTGAGGAATCTCCACATTGTTTTCCATAGTGGCCGAACCAATTTACAGAGAATGTGTTCAATTAAAAATGACTTACAAGATCAATGTGATAATATGGATCATTTTAAATTCTCATGCATTGCTATTGAGAGCCTAAATCCAATTTGGAAACTTGTTTTGTGATTTCTTATAGTGCTAAGACCTATTCTATAATTAATTCAGTACTTTTACTCCAAGCCATATACTAAAGAGAAATGAATGCTGTCTTCAAAAAGACTTATAGAAGAATATTCATAATGTCTTTATTCATAGTATCCCGAAATTGGAAAGGACATAAATGTCCTTCAGTGAGGGAATGGAATAAGGTGACATACATAGATAATGACCTACTACAAAACAATACAAAAGAATTAATCATTGGCTCATGTGACAGCATGGATAACTCTGAGGAATCTGAGGAAAAATAAAGCCAGACATATGCTGGTTCATTTAAATGAATTTTAGGGGTGCCTGGATGGCTCAGTGGGTTAAAGATAAATGAATTTCAAGAGGTAGCAAAAGTAAATTTCGATGACAGAAATTAAAGTAGTTCTTTAGTTGTTTTCTCTTGGTGTGGGCTATTGACTGGGACAGGGCACAAGGACACTTGTGATGAGATGGGAATTTCTATGGTTTGGGTAGTGGTTACATAGATGTTTACATATATAGAAAATTATCAACTTGTAATTAA
>PISX010032995.1:0-15576 GCA_004024625.1 Mellivora capensis | reverse complement strand
AAAAGTTGAAAATAGAACTACCCTATGACCCAGCAATTGCACTACTGGGTATTTACCCTAAAGATACAAACGTAGTGATCCGAAGGGGCACGTGCACCCGAATGTTTATAGCAGCAATGTCTACAATAGCCAAACTATGGAAAGAGCCTAGATGTCCATCAATAGATGAATGGATAAAGAAGATGTGGTATATATACACAATGGAATACTATGCAGCCATCAAAAGAAATGAAATCTTGCCATTCGCAACGACATGGACAGAACTAGAGGGTATCATGCTTAGTGAAATAAGTCAATCAGAGAAAGACAATTATCATATGATCTCCCTGATATGAGGAAGTGGAGATGCAACATGGGGGACTAGGGGGGCAGAAAAAGAAGAAAAGAAACAAGATGGGATTGGGAGGGAGACAAACCATAAGTGACTCTTAATCTCACAAAACAAACTGAGGGTTGCTGGGGGGAGGGGGTTGGGAAAGGGGGGTGGCGTAATGGACATTGGGGAGGGTATGTGCTATGGTTAGTGCTGTGAAGTGTGTAAACCTGGCGATTCACAGACATGTACCCCTGGGGATAAAAATATGTTTATAAAAAAATAAAAATTTAAAATAAAAAAAAAAAGAGAGGAGGAAGCAGGCTCCCTGCTGAGCAGAGAGCCGGATGCAAGGCTCAATCCCAGGACTCACTGAGCCACCTAGGCGCCCCCGTTTATGGCTTTTTTTTTTTAAATTTTTTAAAAATTTATTTATTTGTCAGAGAGAGAGGGAGAGAGAGAGAGAGCGAGCACAGGCAGACAGAGTGGCAGGCAGAGGCAGAGGGAGAAGCAGGCTCCCTGCCCAGCAAGGAGCCCGATGTGGGACTCGATCCCAGGACGCTGGGATCATGACCTGAGCCGAAGGCAGCCGCTTAACCAACTGAGCCAACCAGGTGTCCCCGTTTATGGCTTTTTTATTTGATCTTTTATTCACAAACATGCAACCAAATATTACACAAACACTCCCTTATGTACATACACTCACACAGAAATTATCAACATCTATCTTCAGGAACTATGATGTATTATGTCTGGGGCAAGGCATGCCGCATGTGATTCTGACTTTTTGCCAACTTTAGTATATACTTTCCCTGATCAGTGTTTCTGAACTCTAGTTGCATATTAGAATTACCCGTGGAAGTTAAAAATTATGAGTATGTTCTGGCCCAGGAAAAAGTAAACAAATCTGAGACGGTGGGGTGGGAGCAAAGCATGAGTAGTTTTTTTAAGGGCCACAGATAATTCCAGAGTACAGCCAAGGTTCAGGATCAGTGGCTCAGAGGAGCATTTTCAAACTTGAATGTGCAGGAAGCACTTGGGAATCTTGTTAACATGCAGATTCTGACTCAGTAAGTCTGGGGTAGGGCCAGAGATTCTGTAATTCTGTATTTCTACATTTCTAATCAGTTTTCCGATGATACTGGAAGACCGCATTTGAGTAGCTTCACATAAGAGAGAAATGACCACCAGTCTCAGCTGCTCAGAAGGGTTAATTGCAAACCTTAACACAGGAAAGGCCATTCACATTTAAGGCTCAGTCTCCAGTAGTATGTCCCACCATTGAGCCACAGTGAGTCTTTTTTTTTTTTTTTAAGATTTTTAAATTTATTTATTTGACAGAGTTCACAAGTGGGCAGAGAAGCAGGCAGAGAGAGGGGAGGAAGCAGGCTCCCTGCTGAGCAGAGAGCCCAATATGGGGCTCGATCCCAGGACCCTGGAATCATGACCTGAGCCAAAGGCAGAGGCTTTAACCCACTGAGCCACCCAGGCGTCCCCACAGTAAGTCTTTATTATCCTTATTAGAACTGTCACTTCAAGACATCAGATCCTTCTTTGTTCAATGAGCTTCTGTTTCACCCTATGGGAAAGTTTCTAATTGCTTTTCTAGCTGCGCTCAGGTAAGCTGAGTTACCTGCTCTGTTCTCAGGGACACGTGGACCTCCTACTTCCTTATGAACAACTTAAACACAGGGATTGTGTTTACCTAGGTCACCTGTGTGTTCATACACCTTTTATATTGCCTAATAGATAATAATTGTTCAATAAATGTGTGTTGAATGAATGAGCACAGCTCTTAGAACATGTAGCCAGTGTTCTGTCTCCCCAAAAATCTGTGAGTTCTTTGAAAGCAAGGCTTATATCTTTTCATGTTTATAGACTCAGTGTCTGGTACAGGGTAGGCAATTAATGCATATACAGTATATATAATGAAAAAATTAATACCATGTATTTACAAAGAATATCACTATGTTGCAGAACGATGTAATGATTAATGTTAAGACTCTTACATTCTTTAGAGAATATTAACTTGTATTCATCATACTCTGTATGTATATGTATGTATATGTATATGTATACATATGTATGCATACCTCTATCAGAGTCTGATTACTATCCTGGGATACTTTTCATTAACAAGAATTTGCAATATTTTGTAATTAAGAGAATCAATTCCCCTTATTCCTGCCTACTCACCCCACTCACGTATTTGGATCAAAATCCTTCACTGCCCACACCAGATATATGTATGAGTTGTTGCCCTGATTGTATCTGGCTGGTGGAAGCACCGTGACCATGCCTTGGGGTAACTATGAAATTCCCCCTTTTGATTGTTTTCCAAGCCTTCTGTGTAATCATTTGTACAGACCGCTCTGACACTGTTAGCAGTGCCAGTCAGACCTCAGCGCCGGAAGTAAGGGCACACATGAATCTCCTCAAGAGGCCCATTTATCGCTCTTACAGATGATCATGCATGTTTTACTTTACAAACATAGCCTTTTCCATTTTCAAAGTATTTGAGAATTAGGGGATTGGTTCTGCATTGTTTCCTGACATTGATAACAGGAGAGTACCAGCCCCCTTCTCTTCTTAACTCATTTGCAGGAGATTTCATTAGGAGGAAGACTATGGTGAGCTGATTCAGGACAAGCTATACCACTGGTCTGGCAGAGTAGTTGAGAGCATGGGTGATGGAGTTAAAGACAGGTGTCCCCAAACCTGCTTTTGCCACTTGCCGATAGTTTAACACTGGTCAAGCTGCAGACTTTCTCTGTACTTCTCTTCTTTTCGGCAAAATGGACATAAAATAATATTCATTTCATAGCATTCTGAGGCTTCGAATTAATTTATGCTTAACACAGTAACTGGCATATTATTACACATCTGTTATTATTGTTGAGTTTAATTATTTCTATTCTTTGACTTCGGAAATCTTCAAGGTTTCCATGGTAGAAGCCAGCACATATGTTATCAAGCAATTGATTAACCAGCATATTATGTTGATCATATGTTTTGATTGATTTCAGTGAAGAGAAGATCACACTCAGGAAAAAAGACCAAATTTGTGATTCAACTGATGCCAAATGACTGGATTGACTCTATTATTTTTCCCCCAGCAAGTTAATTAGATTTTGGGTACTATAGGTTAGTTGTATGAGACAAAGTCAGGATGTAAGGTGAATATGACAGGAGAAATCAGTAATTAGGGGAGAGAACTCGGGGTTTGTATTAGCACAGTTGGAAACCTAACCACATGTGTCTTGCAAATTGCATTTCCTATTGATAGGTCTTCCTGATCCTGGGGTACACTTATAAAGCTTATCTTGAAGCTTAGGGCTACAACTTTCTCCATCTTCTAGTAATCCTTAATGGATATTTTCTATAGTTTTTTTTTTTTTTTTAACAGGAGACACCTATCCCATATATAAGTCAACTTGTGAGTGTTTTTATTTATTTTTTAGCTTAGACTTGCCTTGGAAATCTCTTTGTTCTTGAATATAACAAACATGAATATCCTTCACTGGCCATTTTCTATAATAGACTCCAGGTTTTTTAAAACTAAAATTAAGGTGCCTGGGTGGCTCAGTCAGTTAAATGACTGTCTTCAGCTCAGCTCAAGTCCCCCATTGGGCTCCTTGCTCGGCAGGGAGCCTGCTTCTCCCTCTGCCTCTGCTCCTTCTCCCTGCTTGTGCCCTCTCTCTCTCTCAAAAAAAAAAAAAAATCTTAAAATAAAAATAAAATTAAAAAAAACTAAAATTAAGGGTCACTTGGGTGGCTCAGTGGGTTAAAGCTTCTGCCTTCGGCTCAGGTAATGATCCCAGGGTCCTGGGATTGAGTCCTGCATCAGGTTCTCTACTCATCAGGGAGCCTTCTTCCTCCTCACTCTCTGACTGCTTCTCTGCCTACTTGTGATCTCCATCTGTCAAATAAATAAATAACATCTTAAAAAAATCAAAATAAAAAAAATAAAAATACTAAAATTAAAATGTTTTCCATTGAGCCTCTGTCCTGGAAAGCAAATTTTTTTGATGAGAGTTTGTTTCTTAAAGCAAATAAATGATGTAAGAATACTAATTACCTCACTCTATTTTTTCCTTAGTACAGGTTCATCATTTTGCCCACTGAGTATATAAAATATAAAGTAAATTCTGTTTTGTTTTACAAAATTGGATTTTAATGGCTTATTTGGGTCTAAAAATATTTCCTTATGCCAAATTTTAATCAACAGTATTAATCTGAATCTCACTAAACTGTTTTAACCAAAATTTGAATAAAATTAAAAAATCAACAATTGAACATGTAGAATCTCCTTGTTTCTAAAGTTAAGCAAAATTGATAGTTGAGAAGGACAAATGCCATATGATTTAACTTATACATGGAATCTAAAAAACAAAACAAGTGAGTAAACAAACAAAAATCAGAATCAGACCTATAAATAGAAAATAAAATGATGATTGCAAGAGGGGGAAGGGTGAGCAAAATGGATGAAGGGGAGTGGGAGGTACAGGCTCCAGTTATAGAATGAATAAATTGTGGAAATAAAAGACACAGCATAGGGAACATAGTGATACTGTAATAGCATCATATGGTGACAGGTGGTAGCTACACTTGTGGTGAGCATAGCTATAATATATAGAATTGTTGAAATCACTGTGTTGTACACCTGAAACTAATATAACATTGTGTGTCAACCATACTCAAGTTAAAAAAAAAATAGATAAAATTCAGAGAGAAAAAAACCTGATAGTTTTGGGGGGGGTTAATAATTTTTAAAATTTTTAAAAAAACATATAATGTACTATTAGCCCCAGGGGTACAGGTCTGTGAATCACCAGGTTTACACACTTCACAGCACTGACCATAGCACATACCCTCCCCAATGTCCACAACCCCACCACCCTCTCCCTAGCCCCTCCCCCGCCAGCCACCCTCAGTTTGTTTTGTGATATTGAGAGTCTCTTTATGGTTTGTCTCCCTTCCGATCCCATCTTGTTTTATTTATTCTTTTCCTACCCCCCAAACCCCCCACGTTGCATCTCCACTTCCTCATATCAGGGAGATCATATGATAGTTGTCTTTCTCTGATTGACTTATTTAGCTAAGCATAATACCCTCTAGTTCCATCCACGTCGTCGCAAATGGCAAGATTTCATTTCTTTTGATGGCTGCATAGTATTCCATTGTATATATATACCACTTCTTCTTTATCCATTCATCTGTTGATGGACATCTAGGTTCTTTCCATAGTTTGGCTATTGTGGACATTGCTGCTATAAACATTCAGGTGCACATGCCCCTTTGGATCACTATGTTTGTATCTTTAGGGTAAATACCCAGTAGTGCAATTGCTGAGTTGTAGGGTAGCTCTATTTTCAACTTTTTGAGGAACCTCCATGCTGTTTTCCAGAGTAGTTGCACCAGCTTGCATTCCTACCAACAGTTTAGGAGGGTTCCCCTTTTTTCACATCCTCGCCAGCATCTGTCATTTCCTGACTTGTTAATTTTAGCCATTCTGACTGGTGTGAGGTGGTATCTCATTGTAAAAACCTGATAGTTTTAATTAGAAGTTGCATGCCCTTTATTTTTTAAGAGGTAATGCAAGCCTGTGGTCTTAGTTGGGATTCATTCGAAGTTGCATTTTTTATTTATTTTTTATTCCAGTGTTTCTCAGCATATGGTCTATTTTCTACTTTCATTACAACTATTTGGGTATGTTTGTTAAAAAACTTAGATTCCTGGGCTCCATTCAAGAGTTAATGAGTCCGGATGTCTGAAGGTAGAGCTAAGAATCTGCTTTTTTTTTTTTTTTTTTTTTTAAGTATCCCATATAACTCTTATACACATTAAAATTTGATCTGAGAGCCACTGGCAGGAATCAATGAAGGCCAATGGCCATTAAATGAGCTTGCTTAGGAAAATGTGGGTATGGATAAGGACAAGGCAATTCAGCCTTGATTATCAGTGTATGAATGGTAGAAAGTCACATGCTATTTTCTGCATTTTTATTTGAAATCTTTTACTTTGTATGAACAACTGATATTCAGTAAAGTGCTTAAAATTGTAGTTACATCCTAATTCATAATAGAGTGATGAATGTAAAAAAGAATGTTTAGAGAATAAAAATCGTTGAGATGTGCATTTCCACAGAGAAAAAAAAGCTGTTGATATGAAAGATAGGTTAAAGAAATGGGACAGTATCATGTCCATTTCCTAGTACAGATGTGTAAATTGTTCATTAAAAATTTCTGAAGCCAAGGTTAGTTCCAGCTAATTTGTTCCCATTTGATTATACCGGTTTTTAAAAATTATATTTTAAAGTTAAATAAATACTTTCTGCAACTCTAAAACACTAAATTTTATTCATTTAATTGTATATAGAACTGTTGAATCTTCAACATTTGGATTGAAATGCCCACTGCCATTTTGTAAAATAGTTTTAATCAAATAACCTCCTTTTGGGGAAGATTTTCTTTTATCTCAGTTTTGCTTTGTATTTAATTAAGAAGTTTGTTGGTACTCTCCAAAGATTTTCTCCTAAGAAAGGGAGAAAATAAAAGAATTACCTTTTCAATCTTTAATATATATAAGTTGCAAAATATTTGATATTAAGCCAACATGAGACGATAAATAATTCATGTAGTCTATTGGTAATTGGCAATGGGAGATGGGAACCACATAAATGAAATATATCTTTTTGCTATCATTTGCCCAATGTAATATATTTTATAGACACTAATGATACACAAACAGTAAAGTTTAATGATGTTTTGAATGCTGATTATACCTAAAATATGCTTCAAGTCATACAAATATTCCAGAAGTGATCACACAGTGAGCTATTTGTTGAAATAAACATTACAGGATGGCTTAAGGTCAATTTAATTAAATATATATGGAGATCTTTTTGTAGTTGCATGAATCTCACTATTGCTCAGTCACTTAAACCTGTTTACTTCTCAAATAAATCAGTTCTGGAAAAACACTAAAATGGAGTGTGTCACCAATTAGTGCAACTGTTCCTCAAATTTAATTAACCTTTTATTCAATCAAAGGGCACACCTGCAAGTTTCCATTTATTTCAGGGTTGATTCTGCTGTTTCCCAGAGATTCTCTTAGGACTCAGGCTCTTCTAGGGTGCCTGGGTGGCTCAGTGGGTTAAAGCCTCTGCCTTCGGCTCAGGTCATGATCTCAGGGTCCTGGGATCAAGCCCCGCATCGGGCTTTCTGCTCAGCAGGGAGCCTGCTTCCTTCTCTCTCTGCCTGCTTCTCTGTGATTTCTGTCTGTCAAATAAATAAATAAAATCTTTAAAATCTTAAAAAAAAAAAAAAAGGACTCAGGATCTTCTAAGCAGATGCTTAGACCAAGTATGATATTTTTTATATCAGAAAGATGGCAATTCATTAGACTAAAAGTAGATAAATGGGTTAATTAATAAAGCTACCCTTGAAAAAAATGTCATTTTTTCTTTAACAATCCAATTCTATTATAGAGCACTTTCATCCTGTATTTAACATTTAGGAAGAGGTTTTGTTGCTACCCAAATTCTTACTATCAGTAAATGGAAGAATAGTGAATAAATAAGACAGACTAAGTTCTAGAACTTGTCCATTCCCAGAGTATTTTTACTTATCAAGCTGCTCTGTGTTGCATCATAATTTTGTGAAATATTGTTAGATTTCAGTCAGCATAACAAGAAAATATCCATTTTTTAATCAGCGAAACTAAATTATGCTGCTTCACTGAACTGATCTGGACAGGTTGCTTATAATACTCAAGGTATTGTCATCCAGCTGCAGTAATAGTGACAATCTGAATAGGAAGTGGGATCTCAAAAGCCTTTCACCAGATGGGAGATTTTATTTATTCCTTGCAACCAGATGTCACCAACTTCTCTTTCTGATGAGGCTGTTTACTTATTTTACTTGGAGAGGTGGTGGTTGCTCTCAGGCATGTTTATTGAGAATTTCAACTCCCAGTTGAACAAAAGAATCCTCACTTAATAACGTCTAAATAACATAAAACCAACATTCTTTTGTGATTTAAGAGAACCATTCAACCGACTCTTTTCTCTATTTCATTAGCAAACTGTCCAAACCATGGTTCTTCAATGCTGGTGGCAATTGTGCAGTAATGAAGGAGGCAACATCAAGTGGTTTCACCTGTGTGATTCTGGAGCCAACATAAGGGCAGCCCAGAGTGTGACCTGGCATAGCGTAGAGCTGGAAGGGGACCCTCAGCACACAACAGCCCCAATCCTAGAATCCCTAAGTGTTGGTATAGAGTCCTTAACAAAAGTACTGAAATACAGTTAAATTGTAAGACTGACAACATGATTATTCTGAAAGTAGTTCCCTCACTCCAGCCCCCACCCCAATTGGGCTCTGCAATCCTGGGCTTCCTGTATTCTCTCAGAACTCTCCATGAGCCATTCCAAAACTTGTACCCTTCCTCCTTCCTCTACCAACTGAAGAAATCCTATGGAGAAACACATGTAAAACAGACTAGAGCAGTGTAGCTCAGAACGGTCTGGAACTTCAGCTCTTCAGTGTTCCCCCTCATAGCTTCCTAGCAGCTCCTCAATACCCTTGGTTCTTATTGTTCCAGATGTCCCAGCAATAGACCAAAACTGCTTCAGAAATTTGTCAGCTCTGTCACCCTGTCCTAACCCATCACACAGTGAAACAGGCAGTCCCCAGCCAGGCCACCATGTGTGTCCTCAAACCACGCAATCCATGATCCTTGACCCAAGCAAGACGAAGGCCATCTAACCTATCTACACCTCAGTGTCCATCTATGAGATTAATCACTCATTAAAATGTGTCCTCTTATCACACAGATCCACATGTATTATATATAATCACAGAAATAAGAACTTATTTCAATAAGTTAGGCCATAGAACATGCATTGTTTTCCTAACATTGTGGCTCTCATTGCATAGGTGCATTCAAATCTTTGAATGTTCTCACAGGGAACATAGAATTTAATTATCTGTTACAAATTTAGTACATTTATATGAGAATGGCTCTAAAATCAAAAGCCATTGTGGAAGAATGTCTTCATAGCCTTACCACATTTAGAATAGCAACAGTGACTCATGTGGTCACTACCATAAGAAGGTTATGGAGTCAACCAGATCTGTTTGTTTTTTGGTTCTGTTACTCATTGGGAAATTACTAAATGTCTTTAAGCTTTGGCTCCTCATGTATGAAATGGAATATGTAAATAGTGTGTACATACAAGATTGTTATGAGTATTGCATATGAAGCCCTTAGCATAGTTTCTAACACATAGGAAGTATTTACAAATATTTGTTATTTTAATTATTACTAAAATTATTTTTATTATTGATAATCCAATTCTACTTTCTCTACTTACAGGCTAGATTACTATATTAATCTCCTAATGCTACTACAACAAGTTACCTCAAATTTAGTGGCTTAGAACAACACAGTTTATTCTCTTAAAGTTCTGGAGCTCAGAAGTCCAAATTCAGTCTGACTGGGCTCAAGTCACGGTGTCAGCAGGGCTCGTTTCTTCTTTAGGCTCTAGCAGACAAATAGTCTCTTTGCCTTTCTACCTTTTAGAAGGCAACTGCATTTCTTAGTTGGTGGTTTCTTTCTCCACCTTCAAAACCAGAAGTGTAGCATCTTCCAATCTTAGTCTCTGTCTTTGTCTTCCTTTCTGTCTCTCTGTCTTTCTCCTCCCATTATCACATCACCTTCTCAGTCTTTGACCATCCTACCTCCTCTTATATGTATCTTAATGATTATATCCAAGGGACAGAATAATAACTATCTGTCCAGTTATGTGACCCATGTCTCAAGGCTCCCAGCTAAGTTTCAATCTGATTTAGTATTCCATCTCTTGTTGCTGACCTAATCTTGTTTTAATTTGAAAATAGGTTCATAGAATTTTATTTGTTATTATTTTTAAATTAACACCAGTAACACATGTATATAATTTTATTATATAGAGAAATGTGAAAATTCCTTTTCCCCAGATGTAACCACACTAATTCATGGCTAGCCTTCTGTATACTTCTGTATATAATTACATAATTATTACATTTTATGTAAATGTACATGTATGCCTATTTATCTTTTTTGGTTTTTATTTTTTACATAAATAGGATCTTACCATAAGTATTACTCCATCTTTTTTTTTTCCTCACTTACCAATAATGTCATTTTTTTAACATGGAGCATAGGATTCCACTGAATAGGTGCATCATATTTTCAACTACTGTCTTTCAGAAAGACATTTCTGTTCCAACTTTGTGCTATCACCTCAACACTGTGATGAATAGAGGTCTTTGTGCACGTGGGAATGAATTTATAATGGTAGATTTTTAGAAGCAGCAATGTGTGTGTCTGCTTGTCTGTGTTTTAATCCTAAAGTCTAACGATTTGAAGGCTTACCCAATATACAATCCAACTGATGTTTGTATAAAACTATGAGTATAAGAGAGTACTCATATCATTGTGTCTTCAATTACAATTGATATTCTCAATTTTTGTCCCAGTTTGATAGGAGGAAAATTATACTTTATAATGGCTCCAATATGTATTTCTTGAATTAGTCACATTGAAACTTTTTAATGCTTCCTTAGAAAGATGATTCAAATATGAATGTACAGGGGATTCAATGACAACCTCTTAGGCTAACTGCCCCAATAATAAGCCACATGGCAAGTCTTTACACATATTTCACAGCATTTTTCTATGACCTCACTCTACATTTTATAGCTTACATAGAGTTCTTCTGCAATCAATCCCTCAGTCAGTGAAACACTTATTCTTATTTTGTGTCTAAACACTGTTTTTTATATATGGTTATTTTGCTCACCAGTCTTATTTGTTGGATAGGCTTAGGATAACTGAATCTGCTGTTATTTCATAATTGCTATCATTGTAGTTCTTATTTTCCCATTATTTTCATACTGGTTTGGGTTTCTCACTGATCATTTAAAAGTAATTAAGCTAGCCTACCACACTATACACATACTATGATGCCTAAGGTTTTGCACATTAGTCTGTTTATATATAAAATAACATCAGGCTGAAACTAATTTACCAATCTACCATGGCTCTTCAGGTGATCAATGATCACTTTTAACACAACTGGAACCAAGCCACTCAAAAGAATGACAAAAAGACATCTAATTTGCACTTGGTTAATGTTGGCAGAAGTGCAGTGGAAACTGGTGTACTTTTCCATCAATATCTCCTGAATGAGGTCATCTGGAAGCTCAGGCACATTGATTAGGTTGAACTTGCATGTATCCTTTGATTACAGTCATGTTGTCAAGATTCAATTATGCTTCACTGGTAAAAACAAAAAATGGCAATTATAGCCTGAACTATTTCAGAACTGGAGTTTTCAACTACGTGAGCAAGTTTCTGCTTCTATTATGTTGTGGACAAAAGTTTATTCTATAAGCCAGTAACTGAACATAAAATTATTCATGTAAAAAGCAAATAATGACCCTGATACTGGATTCATACACTCAGGATTCCATACTGAGGAAATTGAGATGGTCAGGGGATAGTCACCAAGGGGGTTGATATTTGAGTTGTTATCTGAATGAAGAGAACAAAACAGCCATGTTAGAATTCGGGATAGAGTATTCCTAGCAGAAGGACAGCAAGGGCAAATGTCCCAAGGCTGGAACAGAGCATAGCTGGTGAGAAACAGAAAGAAGTTTAAACGTGACCAGAGAATAGTAAGCACAGATGAAGGTAAACCATGATGAGGGTCATAAGCTTGGATAGACAAAGTTGGAAACACAATGGAACACCATTAGAAGGTTTTTTTAAAGGAGGAGCCATATGATTTTATCTGCATTTTGGAAGGATCACTTTGACTATTGGGAGAAGGAACAGTAAGAAGTTGTGGGAAGTTGTGCATTGAAAGATGATTACGGCTAGATTAGAGTGAGTGCAGTGGACATGGGCCAATTTGGAAAACCTAGATAAATATTAAATGTAGAGCAGACACTACTTGAATCATTGTAGTGAGTAAGGAACAGAATAAATTGAAAGACGACTCCTGAATTATGGCTTAAACAATCATTTGGGCAGGCAGTATGGCTGTTTAGAGAAATAGGGAACATTCATGAAGAGGCAATTTCATCTTTCACTTTAAACATGTTAATTTTGAGAAGTCTGTCAGTTGCAGATTTCAAGTAAGCAATTAAGAGTTAAAACCAACACTTCATGGGGAGGTGTAGGCCAGAGTTACAGAGTTTTAATTATCAGCATATAGATAGCATTGAAAGGCACAGGAAGAAGTGAAATTAAAATTTTAAAGGTAAATTGAGGAAGACATTGAAAAGAAATGGAGGCACAGGGTAATTCCTGAAAGATTCAGACCCTTACAATTCTAGTAACAATAGAGGATCAGATAAGAGAACAGGTAAGAAAAGTGAAACATGGTAGGTGAAAAATGAGAAGAGGAAGTTTCACAGAATACAAGAGTCAGGGGAGAAGTGTAAGAGACCGAACAAGAGTATTTAAGGAGATGATTATTGGAGAGCACCCGTCTGAATCAGCAGTGGAGTTATAGATGTGATGCTGACCAGAGAAACTTTAATTGCTTGATGAGGACTAACTTTTAATCAGTGTATGTGGGAGATCATGGGGAGGTGAGGCAGTAGAAAAATGATTTGTAGAAAATTATTCCAAAACTTCAGAGAGGGAAGTAGAGAAATGGTAGAGTAGCTAGAAAAGGATGTGGAGGCAAGGAAGCTATATTTAAACATGGGGGATTCTGGAATGGATTTCCACACTTATGGCAATTGTCTATAGAAACAGAGTAGTAATGCAAGAGAGGAGATAACCAGGAGAGTAATGCCATCAAAAAGGGGAGCAAGGGTATGACAGGGGGAACACATGAAGACATTAACCTTTGCCAGGGCATTTCTCCTTTAAAGGAAGAGGAAAGAGAAGATGGGAGCAGATTTGGCCGCAAGAATATGTAACATATTTCTCTACGAGGACTTCAGTATTTCAGTGGGATATGATGCAAACGCATTAACTAAAAATGGAAAGGTGATTATAAGTGGCAGGACATGGGTGCCTGGGTGGCTTAGTTGGTTAAGCGACTGCCATCAGCTCAGGTCGTGATCCTGGGGTCCTGGGATTGAATCCCACGTCAGGCTCTCCCTGCTCTGCAGGGCATCTGCTTCTCCCTCTCCCCCTGCCTGCTGCTTGTGTTTGCTCTCTCTCTCACTCTCTCTGTCAAATAAATAAATAAAGTCTTAAAAAAAAACAACAACAAGTGGTTGGAGATTAGAAAGTAAGGAAAGGGTATGAAATGTTTCTTGCTGAGAGTAGAATAATACCCTTACTTGAAGAAATAGCATAGGTGTTCTGATATTGAGAACTCATTTGCAATTCAAGATCATGAATTTTCAGTGAACCCAATCTGGCCAGTATCAAGATTTTTCTTGCAAAACTTCACTGCATGAGTCTATACACAAAGAAGATAAATGTTTAAGTCTCAGCTTGTGGATTTTCTGGATGAGTAAAATGAAAGCATAAAAGGTTTGCAGGAAGATGCCACGGACTGCTTATATTGAAAGATCTTTACACTGAAACTGGATTAAGAGGAAGTGAGGGATAGAGTAAGGGGTGGAACCACTGTATGAGGGTCTAAAAGAGGTGGAAGCATGGTTTCCATGAGAGTATTTGACAAAACAAGCAGTCATAATAGGACATTTGTCCTTTGAGGTAAGATGGTTTCTGTAGAGAACAAAACCTAGGATGTAACTATGGCTGAGGTGCAGTGAAGGAAATGGATACATGAAAGTCATTCACTCATTCAACAAGTATGTTTTCAGTGCTTTCTGCGTACCATGTACTGTTTTTAAGCTGCAGGTTTATAGCAGTGAACAGAACAGACAGAAACTCTCTGCACCAATAGATTTTATATTCTAGTGGCTGAAAGATATGACAGACCAAAACATATATATAATGAAGTGTCAGGTGTGACAAATGACAGGGACTGAAGAAGGAGAGGAGGTCAGAGCCCCGTTCAGATAGAAGGTCTCATCAGTCATGATAAAGGGTTTGAATTTTTTCCTTAGTGCGGTGAGATGCCACTAGCAGATTTTGAGAGTGTGTGTGTGTGTGTGTGGTATCAGGGTTGGGAAGACAGGATCAGATTTACATTTGTAAATAGATCACTAGGACTACTACCTGGAAAGTAGACCTTTTGTAGTTGAAAGAAGAGACCTGCTTGGAAGCTTCTGCACTGATCCCGGCAAGAGATAAAGGTTCTTCCCTATGTGACAGCACAGCTATGGCAGAAGTAAACAAAAGAGGTTGAATTCAGAGAATATTTAGGAATTAGAATATCAGATCATCAGGTGCTTGAGGAGCAGTGTGATTCTTTGTGATCTCAGCCTATTCAACCCCAAGAGACCACTTATGCTCCAATAGCCCAGCATGGTCAAATTTCAAATTTGATAACTGTCTTCACATAAAAAGATTGCACGTAATTATGACAACAGTTCTATGAGGTAGGTTTCATTAGCTATCTTGTAAATTGCTATGCATCATGGACCTTGTGGGTTGCTTGAGAAGAGGCATTAATTTTATATATACAATGAGAATGCTTTACTTATTTTCTATTATATATCTTTGTTTGATTTAATAACAGCCTGGAGTCAAATTCTGTCTGTTTTTGGAAATACATAAGGGAGTGTACACATTTTTGGTTAAAAGTCAGAATAGTCTATGTAGTTGAATTCCATGAGAATATGAAGAGACAAATTGGACTCTATTTATAACCCGACAAAATGTTTATTACCCACAGAAAGATGCTGCTTTTGTTTCGCAGGTCTTGATCTTACTCCAAAATTGCAAGACCTATGGAAAATAGAATAGTTGTAGTTCAGCAAAGTGATCTTGGTTTGAGGTTACTTTTACTTTTGGGATATTCTTATGCATTTTAACACATAAAATTTGGCACAAAGCAGCAACCATCATTGGCTTTCATCCCTGTTTTCCCAAGCACTAGTTTCTTTACTGGCTGAGCCACAAGAGCTATTAAGAGCATTCTGAGAGATTAATCAAAATTGTGTTGGAGTAAGACAATGGCTCAAGGAGCTGAGAAGTCAGGGTTTTAGAGACCTGCTCTTATTAACAATTGCTTAATATCCTATCAGGAAAAGTGCGATGAAACCATTGTGACCTGGGTCCTCTAAAGACAGCAATAATAAAAGAGAATTGACAAAGAGGTCTGTGGAAGCCAGTGATGA
>PISX010032994.1:0-15584 GCA_004024625.1 Mellivora capensis | reverse complement strand
AGAATTCCCCCAGGGAATCCATTAGGTCCTGGGCTCTTGTTTTTTGGGAGGTTTTTGATCACTGCTTCAATCTCGTTACTAGATATCGGTCTATTCAGATTGTCACTTTCTTCCTGGTTCAATTTTGGGAGTTTATATTTTTCCAGGAATGCATCCATTTCCTCTAGGTTGCTTAACTTATTGGCATATAACTGTTGATAATAGCTTCTGATGATTGTTTCTACTTCCTTGGTGTTAGTTGTGATCTCTCCCTTTTCATTCATAATTTTTAATTTGAGCTTTCTCTCTTTTCTTTTGGATTAGTGTGGCCAATGGTTTATCGATCGTATTGATTCTTTCAAAAAACCAGCTTCTAGTTTCATTGATGCGTTCTACTGTATCTCTAGTTTCTACCTCATTCATCTCTGCTCTAACCTTGATTATTTCCCTTCTTGTGCGTGGAGTTGGTTTAATTTGTTGTTGATTCTCCAGTTCTTTAAAGTGTAGAGACAGCTGTTGTATTCTGGATTTTTCAATTTTTTTGAGGGAGGCTTGGATGGCTATGTATTTCCCCCTTAGGACCGCCTTTGCTGTATCCCATAGGTTTTAGACCGACGTGTCTCCATTCTCGTTGGTTTCCATGAATTGTTTAAGTTCTTCTTTGATCTCCTGGTTGATCCAAGCATTCTTAAGCAAGGTGGTCTTTAGCTTCCAGGTGTTTGAATTCCTTCCAAACTTTTCCTTGTGGTTGAGCTCCAGTTTCAAAGCATTGTGATCTGAGAATATGCAGGGAATAATCTCAATCTTTTGGTATCGGTTGAGTTAGAGCAATACATATGTACCTGATTTTCTTTATAGTACAAGACAAGGTTTGAAGTTTTTAAGGCTGAAATTGTTGAACAACAGTGGATCCAAGGATTAGTATTAGTTATTAATATTAAGTGATATATATTGACTGATATGAGAAGTGGCCTGTATTATGGGAACTCATAAATATGGCACAGAATACGGCCATAGAAATACCCCCCCAGAAAATTCCTAACAAATAAACAGAAAACACAAACTCACAAATGCAGAGAACAAATTGGTGGTTGTTGGAGGGGAGGGGCAGGGGATGGGGGGTGGGCAAAGTAGGTAAAGGGCGTTGAGAGGTAGAAACTTCCAGTTATAAAACAAGTCATGGAGATAAAAGTACAGCACAGGGAACATAGTCAATAATCTAATAACTTTTTATGGTGACATGTGGTAACCACACTTATTGGGATCATTTCATAATGCACATTGATTGTCAAATCCCTATGTTGTACACCTGAAACTAATAACTTCAAAAAAACAAAAAATAAACAACAAAAAAAAGAGATACCAAATAAGGTCAACAGAAGAGGATAATCCAGATGAGAACTGGGAGAGACCCTGCCCTAACCACTTTAGATTGCTTCGTTTCCACTAATATCCTAGAGGGGGGTTGGTAGCTCACAAGGATGCTACCTTGTGAGAGGATGCAAACTGGCCAACAATGGGCCATATTTGACTTAGAGCTGCCAGGTGATTTTGTAATTGAAAAATTCTAATAGAAATCCAAATTTCCACTTATCCTCCATTGTATCTAACTATATTTTTTGTATACACATAGGGTTTTTTCTTCTAGAAATCCAAATTTCCATCTTCTTTTGAAAACTCGGAGCTGGCACACCCATATTCGCATTCCCGTATGACAACAACCTGTGTTTCTTTTTTTTTTTTAAGATTTTATTTATTTATTTGACAGAGAGAGATCACAAGTAGGCAGAGAGGCAGGCAGAGAGAGAGAGAGATTGAGAGAGGGAAGCAGGCTCCCTGCTGAGCAGAGAGCCTGATGCGGGACTCAATCCCAGGACCCTGAGATCATGACCTGAGCCGAAGGCAGCGGCTTAACCCACTGAGCCACCCAGGCGCTCCCAACCTGTGTTTCTTTATAGCTGGCCCACTTATTCATGTTAACTTCCTGGCTTTGCAGGCCACCTATGCTTTATAAAGTTAGATTTATATAAAATTTATAATTTACTTTGTATGTTTAGGATACGACAAATGTATGTGCTTATGGAAACTGTATAGTTTATTGCCCATGGTGGGATCAGTTATATCTTTATAATGTCTTGAGGTTAGGCCCTGTGCAGATGTTGTTAAGTAGACATAGCTGCTGGGCACCTGGGCAGCTCAGTAGGTTAAGCATCTGCCTTTGGCTCAGGTCATGATCCCAGGGTCCTGGGATTGAGCCCTCCCTTGGGCTCCTTGCTCAGTGGGGAGTCTGTTTCTCCCTCTCCTCCCTAGTTGTGCTCTCTCTCTCTCACTATCTCTCTCTCTCAAATAAATAAAATCTTTAGAAAATCATGTGTCTTTATCCAATCAGAACATTCTTTCAACTTTAAAAGGTTATTCTTACATGTCATTTGTAGGGTCAGCTTTATACACAGGCAGAGTGGCAGTTGCTTACCTGGTATGATTAATCAAACACTAGAGAGAAATGCCTTGTCTTCATTGGCATGCACTTCCCTCACCTCCCAGAGGCCTAAAGTTCCTTTAACAAGGATTGTGTTCTTGTTAAGCCCAAACTCTTAAAAATGAGAATCATCTAGAAGGGAAACCATAGTTTGAAAGTGTTTTGAATAGCCCTCAGAATGGAAACATACTTATTAAAATTAATTAAAGTATAGAATTATTGGTAATAAATATAGCTGCTATTCTAAGTTATAAAGCAAGGAAATATGATTTTTTGGCTATACGTACAGATAAAATATTGGCACACATAGTTTTCGTTGTTCTATTGAATGGTTTATTAAAGCTAAAGATCTTCCCTTAATACATCACATTTTTCTTCTGTTTTACAAAGATAAACGAAAAGGAGAAAAAAAAAGACATATTTTTTCTGCAAGTTGCTATTTCCTTCAGTATTTCCAAATCTAGATTGTTAGTCTCTTGATATACCTATAAATGTTCTATTTTGGGGGGTATTATTATTTCTGGACTGAGAGAAGTGTATACTACCTTCAGCCATATTCTTGACAGGGCTTCTAATGAAAGCTCTGCTTTCCACTGGAAAATTCTTTGGGGAATAAGTCCTTAAATAAAGAGAGCTAATGAAATCCAGCATTTCCTTCTCTTTTGGAGATACCCTGGACCCTAGCTCACATCAGCCTCCTGCTTCCTACTTTCACAGTTACAGGGGCAAGTATTCTAGCTAGGTTTATCGTAGCCATCCTTGTGGAAAGGCATCAGTAATTTAAAAATAGTCTAAGGGTTATGTCTGCATGGTATCAAAGAACTTGTGTTATTCGTAAAATATTAATTGCTCAATCAGTGTTTCTCAAAGTATAGTCTGTGCAAATGAAGTAATGGAAGATATTCAGAAAAGTCTGGAATAGAGTTTATTGATCAAATATATTTAGCAAAATCTGGGTTTAAAAATTTACTGCATTAGGGGCGCCTGGGTGGCTAAGTGGGTTGAGGCCTCTGTCTTCTGCATGAACAGGATAAACAGTGCTTTCCAAACCTTTTTGACCATGGAATCTTTTTGTTAGGATTATTTAAAAATAATATTTCTTAGGAATAAATTTGAGAAATGCTAATTCATGTCAAATTACCATATTTTTTTGTCTATTACCTGTTTGTCCTTTGGTAGCCTTTATTAGTAGGTGTTCCCAGGATTCTATACCATGACAGAATCTATCAAGGGAAGCTTTGCCATTATTTTTAAGGATTAGTAGGATGAAAAGGCCCAAATATTATTTTTTGCCCCAAGGAGAAACTGACATGATTCAGAATCAGAAGTATCAGATTTATTTATATTGTCATAATTTCTGAGGGCAGGATGTTTTCCACAAACGTCTAAATTGATTTTTGTCTCCATTTTATTTTTAAATTATTTTTTAAAGTAAACTCTATGCTCAGTGTGGGGCTCACTCTCACAATCCCAGAATCAAGTATCATATGAGCCAGCCAAGGGCTCTGATTCTTGTCCCCATTTTAAAGTACGCATTGTTATGTTCATCTATTAAAAACATAAAAACCATGAAAAGCCGTAACAATTTGGTTTTAGACAACTGATGTAAGATGTTACAAAATCATTTTTATAATCTACTCTTTTTAAATACTCTACTGTATATTCACAGAGTTGTACAACCGTTACCACTAATTCCAGAACATTTGATCACTCCAAAAAGAGACTCATTTACCCATTAGCAGAGACTCTATACCCATTTCCCATTCCCTGCTCCCCCACCAGCCTTCTAGAATCATTAATCTAGTTTTTGGACTTGTCTATTCTAGAAATTCCATATAGATAGATTCATACAATAAGTGGTCTTTTTGTGTTGGGCTTCTTTCACTTAACATGTTTTCAGGGTTCACCCATGTTGTAATACACATCAATACTTTATTCCTTTTTATGGGTGAAAATATGATATTGTATGGATTATCATAATATGTCTATTCACTAACTGATGAATGTTTGGGTAATTTTTGCCTTTTTAACTATTATAAAAATGCTGTATGAACATTTTTTACAATTTTGGGGGACATTTGCTTTCAATTCTCTTGCGTATATGCATATGCATGGAATTACTGGGTAATATAGTAACTCTAGGTCTAACCATTTAGGGAACTGCCAAACTATTTTCAAAAGTGACTACACCACTGTAACATTAATATTGTTAAAATGTCCATATTACCTAAAGTGACCTACAGATTCGATGCAATCCTTGTCAAAATCCCAATGGTATTGTTTGCAGAAATAGAAAAAAAAGCCCTAAAAATCATATGGAACCACACACACACACAAACATGTACACACAGATAGCCAAAGCAATCTCTAGAAAGAAAAACAAGACCGAAGGCATAACATTTACTGATTTCAAAATATATTAAAAGCTACATAATCAAAACAGTATGGTACTGACATAAAAACAGACATACAGACCAATGAAATAGAAGAAAACTCAGAAATAAATCCATATATATACAGTAAACTGATCTTCAACAAGGATATAAAGAGCACACAATAGAGAAATGATAGTGTCTTTAATAAATGGTGTTGGGAAAACTGGGTATCCACATACAAAAAAAAAAATGAAATTGGAACCCTACCTCACACCATACACAAAATCAACTCTTAAGGGATTAAAGACTTAAACATAAAACTTGAAACTAGAAAAATATTTGAGGGAAACATAAGGGAAAAACTTCTTTGCATTTGCCTGGGCATTGATTTTTTTCCTTTAGATAGGACACCAGAAGCCCAGGCAACAAAAGCAAAAATGAACAATGGGGACTGCATCAAATTAAAAAGCTTTTGCACAGCCAAGGAAACAACCAACAGTGACCGGCAACCACTAGAATGGGAGAAAACATTTGTAAACCATGTATCTGATAAGGGATTCATATCCAAACTGTATAAAGTATTCATACTACTAAATAGCAAACAAATAACTTGATTTAAAAATGGGCAAAAGACCTTAGTATACATTTTTCCAAAGAAGATACACAAATGACCAACAGATATATGAAAAGGTACTCAACATTGCTAATCACTAGGGAAATGCTAATCAGAACCACAAAGATTTTATCTCACACCTGTTAGGATGACTATTATCAAAAAGACAAAAGATATTAAGTACTGATGAGGATATGGAGAAAATGGAACATTTCTATACTGTTGATGAGAATATAAATTGGTACAACCATATGGAAAACAGTATGGAGACACCTCAAAACATTGAAAATAGAACTGCCATATGATCCAACAGTCCCACTTCTGCAAAATGAAATCAGCTATCTCAAAAGGATATCTTCCATCCCATGTTCATTGCAGCATTATCTCAATAGCCAAGATACCGAAACAAAATAAATGCCCACCAATGGATGAATGGATAAAGATGTGGGGTGTGTGTGTGTGTGTGTGTGTGTGTTCAGCCTTAAAAAAAAGAAGTCCTGCCATTTTGTGACAGCATGGTTAGAGCTAGAGGACATCCTAAATGAAATAAGCCAGACAGAGAAAGATAAATATCGTATGATCTCACATGTGGAATCTAAAACAGTCAAACTCATAGAAGCAGAGAGTAGAATGGTCTATTCTGGAGAATGTATATTCTCCTTTTGTTAAATGTAGTGTTCTATAGGTGTCTCTCAGGTCTAGTTAATTCATAGTGTTAATTCTTCTATTTTCTTCTTTATCTTCTGTCTGGTTCTATTATTGAAAATGGGGTTATTAAAGTCTCCAATTATTATTGTGAAAACGTCTATTTCTCTCATTCTTTCAGTTTTTGCTTCATGTATTTGCTTCATGTATTTCATGGATGTAGTTTTGAATATTTGGAAGTGTGAAAGCCAACAGTGGGGGACCACAAAGTCCTGTAGCACATTTTGTAATTCCAAGGATGGCAATGTAGGTTATAACATAGATTGAGGAAAAGGAATATGTCCTTCCAATATATAGGAGAACCCAAATTTGCAACTAAAAAAAATAGTGAATGACAAAGGACATAGGATTAGAAATCAAATCCTGCCATTGTGTAGCTATGAAACCTTGAACAAATCCCTTAATTTTTTTTGGCCCTCCCCCTTACCTGTCACACTCACTTCCAGCACCTCCTTGTCACTGCTCTTTGGTTGACCCTGTGATCAGACATCTGCTCTGGTGGATTGTTGAGAAGATTCTTGCAGATGTTTACTTTTATGACTAAAGATGAAGTGTTACATTTTTTCAGGAAAACTTCTATGACACATCGGTCTACTATCTTCATTTCTCGGATGATTTTTAGTAATTTATTTCATCTTGAAATACACTTTTTGCCCACCCTCACTTCTTTCCATACCAGTTATCTTCTTATAATAATAATTCTTAGGAAGGCTGGGAACTGTAGCCAATTGCAGTTGAGCAGATTCTCTTTTTTTTTTTCATTTAGAAGTAGGAAACAATAAACACTGTATTGCAAAATCAACTAATTTTGCCTATTCTTTCTTTTGAAAAAATGTTTGGTTTATTCAGAATTTGCAGTAGTAATGTTTCAGTGATGCTATATTACATATTTTTCTTTTAGACCTTAGTATTCTCTTTTAGAGCAGCTTTTGGTTTACAGCAAAATTGAGAGGAAGTTATGGAGATTTCTCATATGCCCCCTGCCTCCTCCATTATCAACATCACTCACCAGAATGGTATTATACCAAGGATGAACCTATACTGACACGTAATCACCCAGAGTCTGTAGTTAACCTTAAGGTTCACTCTTGGTGTTTCATATTCCGTGGGTTTGGACAAATATAGAGAGCCATACTTCCATCTTTATAATATCACACAGAATGCAACTGGTCCTTGAACAAGGCAGGGATTAGGGGTACTGACACCACACAGAGTTGAAAATCTGTACTACATTTGATTCCTCCCAGACTTTACTACCAATGACCCACTGTTGAATGGAAGCCTGCTGATAACATAAATAGTTGATTAACACATATTTTGTATGTCACATGTATTATATACTGTGTTCTTACAATAAAGTAAGCTAGAGAAAAGAACATATTAAGAAAATCATAAGAAAAAAAGAAAATCATAACAGATAAAATACATTTATAGAACTGCACTATATTTACAGAAAAATCTGTGTATAAATGTACCCAAATAATTCAAACCCCTGTTGTTCAAGGGTCAACTGTATTTTCACTGCCCTAAAAATCCTCTGTGCTCTGCCTATCCATCTCTTTCCCCTTTTTCCCTGGCAATCACTGATCTTTTTACTGTCTCTAGAGTTAAGCCTTTTCTAAAATGTCATATAATTGGAATGCTATAGTATATAGTCTTTTCAAATGGACTTATTTTACTTAGTAATATGCATTTAAGCTTCTTCCATGTCTTCTCATAACTTGATAGCTCCTTTCTTTTTACTGCTGAATAGTATTTCATTGTCTGGACATACCATAGTTCATTTATCCATTTACCTACTAAACGATATGCTGGTTTCTTCCAAGTTTCACCAATTATGAACACATTTTAATAAACATCTGCATACAAGTTTGTTTGAACATATTTTTTTACTCCTTTGGGTAAATACCAAGGAACATGATGGCTGGATCATATGAAAAGAGTATGTTTAGTTTTGTAAGAAACCATTAAACTGTCTTCCAATGTTGCAATACCATTTTTCATTCTCACCAGCAGGGAACGAGAGTTCCAGTTACTCCAAATCCTCACCAACATCTGATGTTGTCCGTGTTCTAGATTTGGCCACTCTTATAGGTGTGTAGTGGTATCTCACTGTTGTTTTAACTGGCATTCCCTTGATGACATATATGGAGAATCTCTTGTGCGTATTTATAACCCAAAGTACAATCTACTGGCCAGGATAAATAAATATCTGCAAATACTCCATTATTTCCAGTTCTACCCTGTAATAGGTAACTTGGAAAGGAAAAGGAAGTTTGTAGAACAATACAGATGACATGGAAGTGCAAGAACTAATGAAGTTTTGGGGGATACTCATCACACAATCACTTCTCTTATTTGATTCCATTATTTTAATTTATAATCCCAAGAAGCCTGGGAGCACAAAAAGTATACTCAGGTGAGGTAGTCATTAAAAACAAAATGTCAGGGCGCCTGGATGGTTCAGTGGCCTTCGGCTCAGGTCATGATCTCTGGGTCCTGGGATCAAGCCCCGTATCAGCTCTCCGCTCAGTGGGGAGCCTGCTTCCGCCCCCCCTCCCTTGCCTGCCTCTCTGTCTACTTGTGATCTCTCTCTCTATCAAATAAATAAATAAAATCTTCCAAAAAAAAAAAAAAGCAAAATGTCATACTGACCATGATATTAGGAGATATCAAATTAGGAGATATCAGATTCCAACTACCACCATCATCCCCCTACACACACACTCCCATTTAATTCTTATAGTAAAGATAATAGCAAAAGTACTAGCATTCTGGGAGGCCTGGGTGTCTCAGTCAGTTAAGCATCTACCATCAGCTCAGGTCATGATCTCGGGGTCCTGGGATAGAGTCCTGCATCCAGCTCTCTGCTCAGCAGGGAGCCTGCTTCTCCCTCTGCCTGCCGCTCCCTCTGTTTGTGCTCTCTCTGAAAAATAAATCAATAAAATCTTAAAAAAAAAAAAAAGAAGTACTACCTAATTTTACAGGTAGGAGTCCTGGGGCTCAAGTAAATTTCCTGTGTCTCTGCAGCTAACTAAGGGAAGAACTGAGTTTTAAAACTAGGATCTGATCACAAATTCTGTGCTTTACTATAAGACACTATCTTATGTAGTACTTGAAAGGTATCAGAGGAATATATTTTCACCTCTCTTTCCGTTGTTTGTTTTTACCATATCATGCATTTATCAAGGGAAACACCATGTGGAAAGTGCCTGCATGATGATTGGTCCATATCAAGTGCCTAGCAGATGGTGTTTTCATTTCTTCCCTCAATCAATCTTTTTGAGGACAATTTTTTGACCTATGCATTTTGGGTGGCTTGTCACATAAATAGTTGTCTTTTTAGTGTCCTCAGGTTTTTTTTTTAAATGTACAAAAATACAATGGCTTTAGCAAACTTTTTTTTAAGACTTTATTTATTTATTTGACAGAGAAAGAGCATAAGCAGAGGGAACGGCAGGGACAGAGGGAGAAACAGACTCCCCATTGAGCAGGGAGCCCAGTGTGGGGCTCGATCCCAGGACCTGAGCTGAAGGGATCATGACCTGAACTGAAGGCAGCCGCTTAACTGACTGAGCCACCCAGATGCCCCAGCAAACTTTTGAAATGAAGGTTTGTTTCATAGTAACACACATACATACAAAAACACATGTACATACACATGCACAAAGTATATGCATGGTGTTCTCATAGATGCACGTTATTTTAACACTTTTTATTAAAAAAAATAACTGATTTACTGAGATAAAATCCACATACGATATAACTCACCAATTTTAATGGGATGGTTCTGGCATATTCATAGATAGGTGCAACCATCACCATAGTCAATTCTAGAACATTTTTCTCACCCATAAAAGAAACTCAGTACCTTTATGCCTTCATCCACCAATATTCCCATCATTCCCCACCCCCACCACTAGGCCAACCCTAGCCCTAGGCACAACTTCTATTCTACTTTTGGTCTCCATAGATTTACTTCTTCAGGACATTTCCTATAAATATAATCTTATTATATATTGCCTTTTTATGTCTGGCTTCCTTCACTTAGCATAATATTTTCTAGATTTAATCCATCTTGTAGCATGAATCAGTACTTCATTCCTTTTGGTGACTAAATTAGTATTCCGTTATATGGATATACTATATTTTGGTTCTCTAGTCATTGGGGGATAGACCTTTTTTTTTTTTTGGCATCCCTAGGTGGGTATGAAAGGGGATAGACGTTTGGAGCAATTCCACTTCATGTATAAGTTGTGCAGACATTGTTTTCATTTCTCTTGAGTGAAATTTCATTTTGGGGGGGAGTGAAATCACTGGGTCAAATGGTAACTGTATGTTTAACAATGTGAGGAACTGCCAGACTGTTTTTCAGAGCATCTGCCTCATTTTACATTAATACCGGCAGTAGGTAAGGGTTCCGATTTTGCTGTGTGCTCTTCCAAACTCATCTATTTGATTCTTTTTTTTAAAGATTTTATTTATTTATTTGACCTCTAGAGAAAGCAAGAGAGCACAAGTAGGCAGAGAGGCAGGCAGAGAGAAGGGAGAAGCAGGCTCTCCACCAAGCAGGGAGCCCAATGCAGGGCCTGATCCCAGGACCCTGGGACCATGACCTGAGCCAAAGGCAGAGGCTTTAACCCACTGAGCCACCCAGCGCCCCATCTATTTGATTCTATGCATCCTATTAAGTGTGAGGTGGTATCAATTCCCTGATGACTAATAATGTTGATCATCTTCTGTGCATATAAATTTGATGACATTTAACTTTTATTGAGCACCTGCAATACACCAAATATAATGGTACTGTAGGGCATATAAATAGATCATAGGAATTAAAGTCTAGAAGAATTTTTAAGATAGCCCTGATTTTAATTCTGAATTCAGCCACATACCGAATATGTGATCACAGGCAGATTGCTTAATCTCTCTGTGCCTCATATTTCTCAGCTGTAAGATAAATGCGATGATATATATCTCAGAGAGTTTGTAAGATTGAAGTAAGATAATCCAAATATTTGTTGCATCCCTGATTTGTGCCTTGCACTCTCTCTCTACATACATGAATAGATGAGGTTTATGCATGTGCCTGGTCAGAAGCCTGGCTCCACTCATTATACCGGTGGGCTGGCAACAACCAACCAGATGACAATGTTGACGATACAATCAGGGTGTTCTTGGCTATAGGATCTCATGTTATTGTGATCAGAAATCATTTTAATTTAGAAGGAGGTGTTTTAAACCGACTAAAAACCTGAGTTTGAGTAGAAAGCGTGCTTCAGTACGGTATATCTAGACTGTACTCCTAAAAAGAAATCATGGGCTTTTTCCGCCAGTCCGTTGCTGTGAGCCTGTGTGCGCACGTCCACCCGCAGTCATATTGGCACTAATTGGGATCCTGGTAGGCAGTTTCAGCCGGGAGCTCAAGGACTGGCAGGCAGAGAGCGCTGTGCCTTCAGTGAGGGCAGAGGTACGTTGGCAGGAGGCAGAGTGGAGAGAGCTCAGCTGCCACTGCTCTGTCTGCTGTCGGGAGAAACAAGCTAGCCATCGTAGACACCAGTTGGATATCTTCAGAAAATCATAACTATCAATATGGGAAAGAAATTAGGAAACCGATCTGGGTACCACCTCTCAGTCTTGAGATGGTTTCTTCTGAGGGAGCTTTGAAGAATGCTGTGTAGGGGGGCGTCTGGGGGGCTCAGTGGGATATAAGCGTCTGCCTTGCATTCAGATCGTGAGGCCGGGGTCCCGGGATGGAGCCCGATCCAGCCCCGCCTCCGGCTCCCTGCTCAGCGTCTCCCTCTCCCTCTGCCTGCCGCTCCCCCTGCTCATGCTTGTTCTCTCTCAAATAAATACATTAAATTAAATTTGATTTTAAAAGAATGCTGTGTAGGATATGTAGGCTTTCATTTGTGTATTGTGAAATAGTTCAGCATGTTTAAGAACTAGCTAATTCTTAGGCAACCTAGAAAACCTCTAATGATATGATCAATAAGTCTCAGAATAACATTTTTCAAATGATTTCAGCTGGAAAGAAGCATTTTGCAGTGCATATGGCTGGATACATTTTCAAATCAACACCTTGAAAGGCTGATTTATATTTTAACGGCTTGGACAGGCATCAGTAACAGCAAGAGGAGGCTAGGTGAATAATTACAAGTGAACTTTATTCTTGGGAAAATTAATATGTGAAAGTGCAATCAGTAAAGATATTATTTGTACAACTAATAATACAAATACAATTTTATAATCCTTATTGTGAAAAGATAAAGTGATAATTATTATAGCTTGCTTTATACTATATTTGATTTTAATATATAAATTTCCTTGGGATTTCTTCAAGTATGTTTCATCATTTTCAGCATGATTGGATTTGTGAAAAAATTGTATTATATATGAAAATTTTTAGGATTTTTAACATAAAATATACATTACTGTATTATATTCTGGTTGTATGGGCATAATTGCATTATGCTCAAATTGTATGTTGATGTGATTTTTTTAGGAAAACATATTTTCTCATTACAAAATTAAGAAATGGTCTTTGAGTAAAACCTGCAGATTCTAAAGAAAAAACAGCCATTTTTAATAATGTCCAATTTTTTTACCTTTTTATTTAAAATGTTATCAATTTAGTAAGCAAATCTTCATTTTTTAATATTCCTTTTTTGGATTACTGGTGATTTTGTAATCACTTTTCATTTGTCATTCCCCATTTGTATTTCTTTTACAAACCACTTGTGCAAAACTGCCCCTTTCTCTTCTGAAGTGTTAAAATTTTATTGATTTTTAAGTCTTTTTTATAGTAAAGATTTTAACCCTTTTTCTATGGCAGATACTGCTCTGGGGCAAACATTTTCAATCATGAATAGCTGATTTTGTATAATGCTTAAGTAGACCTTCCAAAACTAGACATCAGATATTATTATTGAATTTTATTCAGTTCTCCTTAACTAATGATTGAAGAAAAATACTGATAATATCAATATGACATTTTACATTTTCATATGCATTTCATGTAATTGTCTAAGTAAAGCCTCGCATGAGTTTTGCTTGGTGGGCGCCTGTATTATCCTAGATCCCGTTCCTCAGAAGAGGTCCATAGACCAATGGAACTCATCAAGCAGAAGAACAATCCCTCATCAAGCAGTGGAGCCCAACTCTATCTTGACCCCATATTTTATGCTTTTGCTATATTCACACTACGTATTTTTATTGAGTTGGTCTCTGTGGAGCCCTCAGGTCGCCTAAAAATCCCGTTACTACTTGTTGGATATTCTATTTATGAAAAAAATTAATGATTAGGAAGACTCAGCTTACAAAGACTAAAGAATGCAATTATTTGGCATAGAATTGTTTTTTAAAGGGGATTTTTTTAAGAGAACAGATAATTTTATAAAATCTAAGGAAATCAAAATACAGATAGTGGAAAAATTTAAAAACATCCCCCATATTTTACCACTCAAAGGTGTAAAGACTCATAGAATATTTTTTTGAGATTTTATTTGTCAGAGAGAGAGAGAGCAAAAGCAGAGAGTGGCAGGCAGAGGGAGAGGGAGAAGCAGGCCCCCCGCTGAGCAGGGAGCCTGACACAGGGCTTGATCCCAGGACCCTGGGATCATGACCTGAGCCCAAGGCCGACCCTTAACCAACTGAGCCACTCAGGCGTCCCACTGATAGAATTTCTGTATGTAGTTTTCCCATTGTTGCTAATTTCTCTTTGTATATTTATATTTTACATTTCTGATCATACCATATACATGGTATTGCATCTTGTTTTTTAAAGTGTCTCCATGTAATTAAATATTACTAGTTATATTTTTAAATTTTTAATATTTTACATATTACTGTGTAACATATCCAATCTTATACTGTTCAAAATTTATTTTTTTCTATTTTCCAAGCACCACAAAGACACTTGATTATTCTTGTGTTATTATATGTTACAAAATGCAGTTTCTAGGTCAAAGTCTATTCACTTTTAAGATGATGCAATGAGACTTTCCCAGATGCCTTCAGAAAGTATGTTTACTTTACCTTCATTAGACAGTGAACTTCAAACCTACAGACCTCCAGTACCTAGCCTGGTTCCTGTCATATAATAGATGCTTAATAAATATCTGTTGAATGATCAGGTGGATAGATAATGAGGAAGGTGAGAAAGAGTGCAAGAAAGGAAAGAATGTATGCCCTATTAGAATGGGGAGAATTCAAGCTTGTGTATTTATCTAGATGAAATGAAACCTTGAGACTATGCTGAGTGTTGGGCCCCTGGACTACCTACCCATGTATGAAAGAATAGGGATCCTTCATTTAATAGATCCTCTTTGTAAAGGGTGACAGTTGTGAATGGAGGAACAAAAAAGAAACCTCTTTCCTGGGTCTGATTTGCTCCTAAAATCAATCTTTGTCTCATTCTTCCTCATAGATGCCACACCAAACCCTCAAATTCCTCTTCCATTTTAACTTTCAAGTTTTATCCCAGACTAGACCTATGTTTGCATAAACAAAAAGACCCAATTATGAGCATTTCCATACATGAATCATTTACCTCAGGCCTCTATCCTCAGCAACCCAAGGAACAAATGGAAATTTGAAACGATTGTTTTCCTTTTTTTTTTAAGATTTTATTTATTTATTTGTCAGAGAGAGAGGGAGAGAGAGTGAACGAGCACAGGCAGAGTGGCAGGCAGAGGCAGAGGGAGAAGCAGGCTCCCTGCCGAGCAAGGAGCCCGATGCGGGACTCGATCCCAGGACGCTGGGATCATGACCTGAGCCGAAGGCAGCTGCTTAACCAACTGAGCCACCCAGGCGTCCCTGATTGTTTTCCTTTAATCAGAACTAGATACATTTCTCAGGTATGACTTTCTACTCCAAGGCTAGAGCAATCCTTAGGGATATTGTTTCCTTTTCCCTCCACTAATGCTAAAATACTCCTAACAATCTCTTTGCCATGCAGAGCAGAGCCGTGTACATTTATCTTCACAATAAGCCATGTCAAAAAATTCTTTGTTGTTCCTCTTTCCCACCTCGAAGATACACAGAGAAGTGCTTACCATAAGATACCTGGGAATAAACTTAACCAAAGAGGTAAAGGATCTGTACTCGAGGAACTACAGAACACTCATGAAAGAAATTGAAGAAGACGTAAAAAGATGGAAGACCATTCCATGTTCTTGGATCGGAAGAATAAACATTGTTAAAATGTCTATACTACCTAGAGCAATCTATACATTTAATGCCATTCCCATCAAAATTCCACTGGTATTTTTCAAAGAGCTGGAGCAAATAATCCTAAAATTTGTATGGAATCAGAAGAGACCCCGAATCGCTAAGGAAATGTTGAAAAACAAAAATAAAACTGGTGGCATCTCATTACCTGATTTCAAGCTTTACTACAAAGCTGTGATCACCAAGACAGCATGGTACTGGC
>PISX010032993.1:0-15587 GCA_004024625.1 Mellivora capensis | reverse complement strand
TTCCATGCTTATGGATTGGAAGAAAAAATAGTGTGAAAATGTCTATGCTACCCAAAGCAATCTACACATTTAGTGCAATCCCTATCAAAATCGCATCAATTTTTTTCAAAGAAATGGAACAAATAATCCTATAATTTATATGGAACCAGAAAAGACCCCAAATAGCCAGAGGAATCTCCAAAAAGAAAACCAAAGTCAGTGGCCTCACAATTCCAGACTTCAAGCTCTATTACAAAGCTGTAATTGTGAAGACAGTATTGTACTGGCACAAAAGCAGATACATAGATCAAGGGAACAAAACAGAGAGCCCAGAAATGGACCCTCAATTTGATGGTCAACTAATCTTCAGCAAAGCAGGAAAGAATGTCCAATGGAAAAAAGACAGCCTCTTCAACAAATGGTGTTGGCACAATTGGACAGCCACATGCAGAAGAATGAAACTGGACCATTTCCTTACACCACACACAAAAATAGATTCAAAATGGATGAAAGACCTCAAGGTGAGACAGGAATCCATCAAAATCCTTGAGGACAACACAGGCAGCAACCTCTTCGACCTCAGTTGCAGCAACTTCTTCCTAGGAACATCACCAAAGGCAAGGGAAGCAAGGGCAAAAATGAACTACTGGGACTTCATCAAGATCAAAAGCTTTTGCACAGCAAAGGAAACATGCAGCAAGACCAAAAGACAACCGATAGAATGGGAGATGTTTGTAAATCACATATCAGATAAAGGGCTAGTATCCAAAATCTATAGAGAACTTATCAAACTCAACACCCAAAGTACAAATAATCCAATCAAGAAATGGGCAGAAGACATGAACAGACATTTCTGCAAAGAAGACATCCAGATGGCCAACAGACACATGAAAAGTACTCAACATATCATGGGATCAGGGAAATATAAACCAAAACCACAGTGAGATACCACCTCACACCAGTCTGAATAGCTAAAATTCACAAGTCTGAAAACAACAGATGTTGGCGAGGATGTGGAGAAAGGGGAACCCTCCTACTATTGGTGGGAATGCAAGCTGGTGCAGCCACTCTGGTAAACAGCATGGAGGTTCCTCAAAAAGTTGAATATAGAGCTACCCTATGACTCAGCAATCACACTACTGGGTATTTGCCCTAAAGATACTAATGTAGTGATGCAAAGGGGTACCTGCACCTGAATGTTCATAGCAGCAATGTCTACAATAGCCAAACTATGGAAAGAATCTAGATGTCCATCAACAGATGAATGCATAAAGAAGATGTGGTGTAAATACATACAATAGAATACTATGCAGCCTTCAAAAAATGAAATCTTGCCATTTGCAACAATGTGGATGGAACTAGAGGGTATTATGCTTAACAATATAAGTCAATGAGAGAAAGACAATTATCATATGATCTGATATAAGGAATTTGAGAGGCAAGATGGGGGTCATGGGCAGTAGGGAGGGAAAAAAATGAAACAAGATAGGACCAGGGAGGGAGACAAACCATAAGAGACTCCTAAGGTCAGGAAACAAACTGAGGTTTGCTGGAGGGTGGTGGGGGAGGGATAGGGTGGCTGTGTTATGGACATTGGGGAGGGTATGTGCTATGGTGAGTGCTGTGAAGTGTGTAAGACTGATGATTCACAGTCCTGTACTCCTGAAGCAAATAATACAACTGTAGGAAGCCGCCCTTACTCTTGGACCAGAAGAACAAAGTGAGGGAAGTTTGTTTAACAGAAATTGGATGCCCTTAAGCAGGAGAGGCTATTTGCCCAGTGCTGTAACTTCCTGATGGGAGCCTCCCGAGGCTGGTTTTCAAGCATGCAAAGATAACGGAGACTGGAACCAGGGCCTGTTGCATGGTGAGAAGCCATTGATAGGATGGCACAGACACAAACAGCAAGTCCTCTGGAAGGAACAAGTCCCTTCTCCCTCTACCTTCCTTCCAGTCTCCTCTACTGCCCCCCGGTGGACAAATCCTAACACCGACTTGACAGACGAAAGGGAAGCTGTATTTAAAGCCTTCTAACAGCAGCATTACAAAGCAGAATACACAGGGGTGGGTTTGAGCTGAGACATGATAGCTTAATTGCTGCACAGGCAGCATGAGGCTTGAACGAGAAGAGGCTTTTGAAAGCACTGAGTGTGACGCCTGGAGCTCAGCTAGTAAGCAACAACACTGGTGCTCCCTGGCCCTCTTCAGTGCTCCTTAGACACTGAAATGGAGCCACCATTGTCCTTGGTATTATCCTTTCCCAGTAGCTTTTTCTTGACAACATTGACAACTTAAGGTAGCAAGAACACATATTCCAAGTTTGTATTATGCATTCTTTTTTTTTTTTTAGGTGACAAAGATCCTTTCATATATTTGAAATGGAACTTCCTCTAACAGCTTTTCTCGTCTTAAGTGAGATTTCTTGTGTTGCTAGAGATGCTGTTGTGGTTAACAGCAGGTAACGTGTACTTATTGCTTACCATGTGCCAAGCACCATCTGAGCCCCTTGACATGGCTTCTCTTGTCTAATTCCCCCAGCAAGCCACCCCGTGCACAGATCCTGCTACTGTCTACATACATGGAGCTGACGAGGAAGCTCCGAGGTCTTGAGTAACTTGCCCAAGGCCACACAGCAGGTAAGTATGGGAGCCGTGGTGTATGGCTTTGACCACTCTACGGCGCTGCCAGGGGACCCACTTGCGTCACCTTCCCTCAGGCCTGGAACTTGGAACGTATCTTAGGTCACCATGGTGAGTGAACTGAACTAGCAGCAAATTCGACGGAATGAAGGTTTTCCTGTCTGGTTGTTGTTTTGCTGCTTTGCTGAGGGGGAGCACGGTTTCCTGAACCCAGCGAAACTGACAAACCAGACACAGCACTATCTTCATGTCCAATCTGGCTGCTCCACTCTGATCACGGGCACGTGGCTCGTCCCCGCCTTGGGGAAGGCGTGACTGTGGCACGGGGCCTGAGCACTTTCAAGCTTCCTCGTGACCTGGGTTTATTGGCATTCGTGGAAATGGGACTCCTCCCATCTCTGACCTCAGTGGGTTTTGAGCGAACTGGTATAAGGTGTAAACCTCATCCGGGCTCTCTAGCTTGGTGGTGTTCTCACACAAGACACTTCAGCTGGTGGGCTGTCTAGAGCGTTACAGAACAGAAGCATTCTACCACAGCCCGTGTCTCTACCATGTTATCTATTGTGTCTACACCATGGTCATCCCTGACTGAAAAGATGCACTTCAGACCTCTGGACCTTCCAAGCAGCCTCACTGTTGGGTATCAGATGGGGGAAGAGGTTTTGATCTTGTATGTGTCTTTGGCAACAGGGGAGGGATGTGAGGCCGCCACCACAGAGGTGTTGGTGATGGAGCTGAGTGAGGAGGGGGGCACATAGAGGAAGGGCATTTGGTTGCCATGGTGATACCAGCAAACACTCAAAAGAGAGGGTGTGGTCCAGGATTTAATGAAGTGCCATTGGGTTTGAGCAGCAGCTGGAATGTCTGAGTGTAGCTGCATTCCTCCCTACAGAGCCTGGGGCCAGGCCACCAGCAAGGACTGCCTGTACCTCTCAGGAATGCTCATGATGAAGACAGGCATGGAAAAGACAAGCAGGCCTCCCAGGTGTGGGTTTTCCTATCCCCAGCCACAGAACGGGGGCCTTCCAGAAGAAATTTGGAAAACTCCACAAAGAGCCAAAGGAGACTTGATCTACAAATTATTTTTTTCCCCCAAAACTCTGAGGCTGACATTCTTCAGGGTATGAGCAGGCACTTTGAAAGTTCTTCCCTGCAAAAATTCACTGCTCTCTCTTTTTTTTGCTGCCTGTCCTTCTCTTTCAAAGTGGTATTCTCACTCTGGGTGTGGACCTGGGGTCTCTAACCCTCACAGTTTGATCAAACAGAAAATGTGTTTTGGGTGCAACATAAGCAATGGGAATGTGGGTGGCATTTGATGGAGAGGGCATGTCTGGAGAGATGTAGGAGAGACAAGACCACAAAGATAGTGAGGGGAGGAAGCTGGCAGGATGTGAAGAGTGGGTTTAGAGTATGTTAAACCCGGAGGTCAAGGCAGGGTCTTGTGTCCAAGGCCCAATAGTTAGATGAGGCTTTCACTAGCCAGGAGTTTCATAGAAAACCTGATAAGACTGTGACGGTGAGCTCAATGGCTGGCCAAGTTGTCTGAAGAAGGAGACCTAGAGCTCCCACTAAAGCCTGGAAAACAGATATTGCCAGAATCTGACCTTACCTTCACCTCCAGGTCTTGCCAGACTCAACTCTTCCTAGATTCAGTTCTTTTCTGTCCTAATTATTCTTCCCCTCAGCCTTAACTAGCTAAGAGAAAACTCCCATCTAAAGGACAGCGTGAGTGGAAACTAGAGACAAGTGGTGAGATTTTAAGTGTGTCCGAAAAGCTAAGAGGGTGGTATTGGGCAGTTCACTAAAAAAGAAAGAAATTCATTCATTAGTAAACATTTATAATTAGTCATTGTTTCTTGAAATTCAGGTAAATTGGCTCTATGGTGCATACTTGACATTCATTATAGTAAATCTGCATAAAAATTCTTGAATTGGGAATTAGCATTCCATTCTACAGGTGGGAAAATTGAGCCTTAAGCCACTAACTTGCTCAAGATCACTCACACTCACCTTCATCTCAGGTCAAGTTTTTATGATATAGGAAAGGAATTCACATGGACCACTTTATATGACAAGTGCTTTCAAGCATTACAAATGTTGCCCAATTAAATGCACATAATAACTCTGCAAATATAAATCATCCCCTACTTTGATATTAGGCCTTGGAAGACTCAGTAAACTATCCAAGTTTTCCATGAGCTGGGAGCCCACACTAGGTCTTGAGTCTGAGGTCTCTACTCTCTAAATGAGTTAGCATGAATACCTAAGTGCCTAGAATATCTACCAGAGTTCACTTTGATGACCGAGTCAAGGCTTGAAATCCACAGATGCCATGGTACCTCTGGGAGCTTCATTTACACCTAAGGGAAACTTGCTACTCTCCCCTAGCCATGACCATTGCCTGGGGCCCTCTTTTCCCCATGAAGGTAAATTGTCTAACTAAAATTATTATGGGCAGATACAGATTGCTCATTAATGAGCATGCAGTCCAGGCAGAGCTCTAGGACATGCTTTGGCATTAGTACTACCCTGCGAAATTGTAGATAAATTACATTGTCTTGCTGACATCGGGTTTTTGTTTTGTTTTGTTTTGTTTTAATTTTCCTTCCCTTAATGCTTGGAATCAGGTCACATTCTAACTATTTAATCTGGGGCCTCAAACTGGCACACAGTATAGCCTTAAATGAAATTATATTTAAAACCTAGCCAAAGGTTCATAGAACACTTAATTGCATGTGTGTGTATATGTGTGTGTGAGAGAGAGAAGAGAGAAAGATAGAGAGGAGGGCGAGGAGAGAGAGTAGAGAGGGGAGGGGAGAGGGAGAGAGAGAGAGAAACACCAACACCAACCAGTCCATTAGAATAACTCACAGTAGAATAACTCCTGGGCCAGGAGATTCCATGGAAACTCAAAAGCCAGCCAATCACTGTCATACTTCTTCTGCCTTCTTGTGTCCAAGGACACATCTGTTTATCTTACATAATAATACTTGCAACCACCATATATAATCTAAAATGCTGGTTCCATGGTATATATTCTATGTTCATTACAGTCAATCTGCATAAAAATTCTTTTTTTTGGCAAAAAAAATTCTTTAAGTTGGAAATTATTATTCCATTTTACAGATGGGAAAATCGAGTCTCCACAGCCATTAAGTAACTTGCTCAAGTTCATTCAACTTCATCTCAGGTCAGGTTGCCTCTTGGATTCTCTATCTTTCCTGCTCAGTAGTTACTGCTTCTTTCCAATCCATGTGGACTACACACCTACAACAGAAATGTGCATATCTGTTAGCTGGGCTAAAGCATTCCTCAACATAAAACTGACTGATAAGCCCTGAATTCAACAGTCAACTTGAAAATAAGTCCTTCTGTCACTATGCCCTCACAACCCAGCCTTCGGTGCTGCCCTTGTATCAACACCACTTTTTCATACTACTGCTAAAGAACGAGTCAAAACATAAAGTTCAAGTGTCTACAGGCCCACCGCTAACCCCAAACACTATATCCTCTCTCTCTCTCTATTTTGGTCCTCACATACAAAAAAAAATCAGGGTTGAACTCAATTAAGCAAATTTCAAAGTTTTATTCAGGCAGGGCACTATGCAAAGCAGTGCCGGAGATCCAAACCTGAGTAAGACCATGTTTCCTGGGCCACCATGCAGACATGTGAAGTTGTGTCCTGCCCAGAGTTGCTTGATCTCAGGGGTGAATGTGGCCAGAAATCAAGTCCAACCTACTTTTTCTAACCATGGTCTCTGATGCTGGTTTTCTTTCACTCCGACGAAATGGATGCTATTTTCTCCTCACAGAAGTCACCAAACGACCTAGTGGAGCTAAACTCACCTGCCTCCAAAGAGTTTACATTTGACGGGGGGGAAAGACAAGAACACAGTCAATAGAGCACCAATCACCTAGACTGACCCCCAGTAAGGGGTCATGGATTCAATAAATCTCATCAAAGAGGAGAATGAAGTAGAGCTTTGTGAAACTGGGGAATGGGAAAAAGGACTGAGGAAATGAAGTCTGGGACATGAGGAGACAGGAGGAAGGTGGTCCAGGGTAAGGAACAGCATGAGCAAAAGCAGAAAGTTCAGAGGCCGGAGAGGCATTCTCTTCGACAGGGAGAAGCAGCTCTGGTTCAGAAACAGTGGGAAGTCAGTGCAATGGGTTGGCTCTGCTGAGATCAGTTTGACCATTAAGAACACGCAGAATCTATGGAGTTGTTGTGCGGAGTCCTGGGTGACTTGATGAGAGCTGAGGAATGATAGGGACTCCATGTGCCAGTGGAAGAGGTAGGAGAGGACCTTGCCTGGTGACATCACCATGGCCTGTTGAACAGGTGGTGGCAGCCAGGGAGAATGCAGGGCCAGTGAGAAGGAGGATGACAGGTGTGAATGTTACAAAGAGATGGGTTGGATTATATGCAAGCACAGAGAAGCCAGTGTAGGAAGTTCTTTCCCTCTGAGGACTAGCTAGGGTCATTACTGTGGCCAAGGAGACCCTCCATGACCCCTCCCAATGCTGCCATCCCTCTCCCTCATTTTTCCCTGGCCACACTGGGCTCAGTGCTCTTCTGCAAACATGCTGAGTTCTGTCCCAACTCACAACCACTGCTCCCTGTGTGGGCTTGTCTTCCCCGGGGATTCAGTGGGCTTCCTCTCTTACCTCCTCATGCCTCTGAGAAGCATGCTTGGACCTTCCCTACAGGAACTAGCACCTCCCTGCCCTTAGCCGCTTCCGGCCCCCTTACCATGCCTGTTTCTTTTGTGGCACTCCTCACTAGGAGAATACGTATTTCTGTTGTTGTTGTTGTTGTTGTTGTTGTTTGTTTGTTTTTTGTTTTTTTTTAAAAGATTTTATTTATTTATTTGTCAGGGAGAGAGAGAGAGAGAGCATAGGCAGACAGAGTGGCAGACAGAGGGAGAAGCAGGCTCCCTGGCAAGCAAGGATCCCGATGTGGGACTCGATCCCAGGACGTTGGGATCATGACCTGAGTTGAAGGCAGCTGCTTAACCAACTGAGCCACCCAGGCGTCCCTGTTTTTTTTTTTTTTAAGATTTTATTTATTTATTTGACAGAGAGACAGAGATCACAAGTAGGCAGAGAGACAGGCAGAGAGAGAGGAGGAAGCAGGCTCCCTGCTGAGCAGAGAGTCAGGTGTAGGGCTCAATCTCAGGGCCCTGAGCTCATGACCTGAGCTGAAGGCAGAGGCTTTTAACGCACTGAGTCACCCAAGCGCCCCCATATTTCTGGTTTTATTGTCTGTCCCCCACTTCTTTCCAAGCTCCACGAGGGCAGAGACTGTTTCTGTTATTCCTGTATCCGTAGTGCCTGACACAGAATAGGTGCTCAATTAATACTTACCAAATAAAACAGTATCACCAACTACAGGAGTATTTTTTGCTTCACTAAGTTCACAGCAGTCCAAATACAAAATGTACAGCCCTAGGAGATGATTCTTTAGTATTAGATTGACTCATGACGAGACAGGATAACTCATGGAGGAAAATGCTAGAGTACATTACAGTTCCTTTGGATACCTTTTCACGCCTGAGCACCTAGAAAACTAAGTCTTGTGGTTTATGTGTGTGGTTTCCCCAGAGAGGGGGTGTGCTATTAGAGTACAGTGGGTTAATGAAGACAGCTTGGAGCCAGACTCCCAGGGTCCAAATCCCGACTCTGCCATTTGTTAGCTGTGGGGCCTTGGGCCTCTCTGTACCTCTCTGAATACTTCCCGTGTCTCATTTTTGTTAAATGTTTCCCTGCTTCTCAGTCACTGATTTCCCAAAGTGAAGGTCCCAGTGATGACTCTCTTATCTGATCTGTTAGAAAATGGCAGATTTTATGGAAACTATATGCCAGTAGTTTTTATTTGCTTTTTATTTCTGGTTTGAGGTTTCTCAATGTATAAATTTGTAGATGATTTGTTAAATTTAAATTTTCCTAAAGTAGAATAATATAATCCAAGTACCCAGCTAAGCATGATATACCCTTACTTCAACCATGGGACATAAGTGTCATGATTAAAAAAAAAATGCCTAAAGCGTATTTTAAAAGCAAATGTGAATAATTTGTCTGTGATATTCTAGAGCTGTGCAGTCCACTATGGAGTCTACCACATGTAGCTATTTACATTTAAATTATTAGAATTGAGTAGAATCTAAAATTTAATCCCTCAATCATCCTGGTCACACTTCAGGGGCTCAATCGCAAAACTCCTGGCCAGTGGTTGCTACTGGATCATGCAGATACAGATACACTGGACCATGCAGATACAGAACATTTCCATCACTGTAGAAAGTTGCATTTAATTATATCAACAGTACTCTCCTACGAACTCCTTACATCCAGCAATTCAGTGATTTTTTGAAGAAATAACCAGCTTTCCACATAGCTACTTCAACTTTCCAGAGATATTCCAAATATCTGGAGTTTTTGCTCAGTGCCATGCTTTATCACCATCATCCTATGATCCATTTGGCTTCTTTCTGAATCAGTAGGCTAGAACGTCTGATAGCCAAACCACATGGGATTCCTTTATCTGCCCTGTCCTGAGAATATAATAATCATGGTGCACATCTCAGAGACCCTCTAATGTCTGAGAATCTGATTCTTGATGTTTGTCTACAGGTAAACATTGAGCATACCTGATGTTTTTATCAAACACATCCTCGTGTTCAAGGATTTGGAGGGTCTTTACAAGCACTTCAAAAGAAGTTCCCTCATCTTCTCCACTGGCAAACTTCTTGACAGAGTAGCCTATACACATTGCTTCTATCAATCACTCCTTAACTTCCTCCTGTCTACATTGCTCGGGCACTGTGCTAGGCATTGCCCTACAAAGGTAGGTATTTATAGGAGACTAGGGCTCAGAGAGGTTAAGTAACTAGAGGCAGATCTAGTTAGTGGTAGAATCAGGATTCAAATTCAGATTTGTCAGGCTCAAAAGCTTGCCCCTTGCAAGTTACCTGCTGCTGCCCATAGATTATGAGTCACTAATATATCATATGTACTGCCCGTCAAGGTCCAGACTCAGTCGCCCATCCTCTCAGCCTCCCTGCAGCAGATCACCTATCAAAGTAGAAAAAGCATTAGAAATGTTGAGTAAATAATCAATATTTCCCAGGGTGGAGGCTACTTGGGCATATTTAGAAGTTATGGGAACTCTCTTACAGGTCATTCTCAAGGCTATTGATTCACCACCAACAAAATCATTCCTCGGAAGTCATTTGTGTCCTAACACAACTTGTCTTACAATTCAGAAAGCACCCTGACCTATGCATATGGAGTTGTGGTATGGGGAAATTCTCTTTTACATACTTTTGTGACACTTAAATTTATGACTTGTGGGTGTATAAACATTTTTTAAAAGGCAATTGCCTTCTGATAGCAGCTACCTAATGGGGAGGAAAGAAAAATTGATACATGATTGGTAATCATTAAAAAGTCAACACTCTCCCTTTATATACTCATTATAATTTCTTGCATTTGAATAAATGATTTTCATGTGGACAAAGACAAAGAAGCTTATCTACATTACATTATCCTTAGAAGGAAATTTGATTCAAAGAATATGAGCAAATTGTAGTTATTTTGGACAAACTTTCAGGGTTTAGAAATGTTTTTATTATACTGAGTTGAGATGTTAACCAGACTTGTAGATGCTCTGAAGAATGTTCCCTGCTATTGTCACACCAGTTCTTACTAGTACTAGTATCGGCAGCATAACCCAAACATCTAGTGGTACAATCAAGAAAAACAAATCAGGGGCACCTGGGTGGCTCAGAGGGTTAAAGCCTCTGCCTTCGGCTCAAGCCATGATCCCAGGGTCCTGGGATCGAGCCCCACATCGGGCTCTCTGCTTAGTGGTGAGCCTGCCTCCTCCTCTCTCTCCACCTGCCTCTCTGCCTACTTGTGATCTCTGTCTGTCAGATAAATAAATAAAATCTTAAAAAAAAAAAAAGAAAAGCAAATCAAAGGGGATCAAGACAAATCAAAGGGACCTTCAGCAAGTTGCTGAATGTAACTGATCACACTCACTTCCTAATGAGTTGATCACCAGACTGAATTCTGACCAGAAAATGTGGATTCAAGACCAGGTAGACTCAGACTATGGCAGACTTGAAAATAGCCATCTATTCTCTAAACTAGTCTTACCTTGTTCCAGACCCAAATACCCAAGGAATAGACAGGATTTATGGGTGTGAACTATTATGAGATATAAGATTGTCTCCACCACATTCTTTTTCCCCCAGCTAACCACTGGGCAGCCCGAAATGTCATAGATCCAGAATCAGTGATCTTCCTTGGGGGACATAAAAAGAGACCCAGAGCCAAATCTGGAGATGCCATGGAGCTATCTAGAAGTGTAAAATCTTCTCATTACCCTCTTCCCTGTGCTAAGCCCCTCATCATCTTGTTAGCCTGAATCTAAGAGTAGTGAATCTCCCAGCTGACGGGTGACTCATCATGTCATTTAAGTTTGTCAGTCAATGGAAACCAGAGCTCCAAAGTCTCTCTCCAGGACTATCCCTGGGGAAGCTATTAGGGAGAAGGCAGCCTTGCCAGATGTCTCAGTCCAGCTGGCCTAACTGGCATGTGTAGGGGCATCTGCTTATACTCAGGGCCTGGCATGAGGAGAGAGCCCTGGAAGAGTACTCTAGAAGCTTTGTGCTCAGTTTTCCTACCATCAGTTACTAACAAAGCCACAAGGAAACCAATGAGTACCTTGAAACATAAATAGGTAAAAAGACATTTAACTCTCCCATTTCAACTGGGTATGGGTTCACTCTGGGCCTAGTGGGCTGAACATCATGTAGTGGAAAGCACATTTCATTTGGGGAACAGAAAACTTGGATTCCCATCCCAAGCTGAACTTAGTTACATGAACTTAAAATTTTCAATAACCTCTATCACACTCAGTGATTTCATCTGTAAAATGGAAACAGACAAAACTGGTTTTGCTCTGCCTAGCCATGGGTAGCAACAAAGCATAAGAAAGCAACTTGTGAACCGTAAAGAAAGTGTCAGGTAACTTTTTGCTGTTATTTTGTTTTGTTTTATCCTCAAATGTTTGTTGCTTGTCACAAGCCTCTCTGCTAAGTTCCAAGCACACATTTCTACCTATCTATTCTGTAGGCCTTAACAAATGGCTAACAGATGTGTTAGACAACCACCCAGCCCTTCAGACCACCAGATGATGCCCATCATGACTAGAGACCTTGCCAAGTTGTCCCCCCCCAGCTGTGGAAGCCTCCTTCAGTGTGATAAACACTCCTTTATAGGAAACTTCCAACTAATTGTCTATCTGGCCCTCTCACTGATTTTATCAAATAGCAACATATGCTCTTTCTCCAAAAGCTTGATCTTTCATCTTTCCCTTTTCTGTCAGTGATGATAACCTTCATGGGTTTGTAGGCTTAATGCAGAGACCTCATCTTTGACATTTCTCTCCATTTCTCCCCCCTTACCTTTCACATCCCATTAAACACCATTTTTCTTTTCCTCTTGCATCTTGAAGTCTCACGGAGCCAGGCTTAAAACTAAGACCAGTCATATGAACTTAAGGAACTTTCCTCACCAGACTGACACTTCCTCTCCTTATCTATGAAAGGAGAATATGGAAGTTGAAGATTTGTTTTGAAGATTAAATAAGATTGTGTTGAATCAAAAACTACATCAAAAACTAAGGATTTGGAAATGAGGTAGAGTAAGATGGTGGAGGAGTAGGAGAACTAATATCATTGGTTCCCAGGAGTTCAGCTAGATAGTTATCAAACCATTCTGAAAACCTACAAACTCAGCAGGAGATCTAAGAGAAGAAGAGCAGCAATTCTAGGAAGACAAAAGTAAACACTTTCTGGAAGGTAGAACATGCGGGGAAGCAAATCCAAGATGATATACGGGAAGGTAGACCATGGGGGGAGGGGCCGGCTCCCAGCAAGTGGTAGAGCAGTGGACCACAAAATCAGAACTTTTAGAGATCTGGTCCACTGAGGGACATCACTCCAGGGGCTAAGTGGGGGGTGGAGCCCTTGTGGGGACAGTGTCATCTCAGGACCCGCAGGGTCACAGAAAGACCAGGTGTGTCAGTGCGGCAGAGCTCTCAGGGATCAGAGCAGAGAAGCCAGCTGCAGAGACAGAGCCGAGGAGGGGGCTCTCAGCTCCAGCTTACCTTAAACCATGATCCAAGGCACATCCTTGGGCAACTACTCTTCGAGCAGGGATCCCACAAGGGACAGATTCAGGTGATTCACCTTCCTTCCCTGGGGGGAGGAGTGGGAGCAGGTGGCAGGAATCTGCTGGGTTTGGAGACTCCAAATGGGGCCGTGGGCCAGAGATAGAAATGCTTGGTCACAGGATGGGTGAGCTCCGAGTATGGCCGGAGGCCAGGGAGATGGGAGTGATTGAGCCCTTTTCTTGAGCGTGCACAGAGGAGTGGGGCCCTGAGCTCTTGGCTCCTCTGGGACTGGAGATTGAGAGGCCGCCATTTTTATTCTCCTCCTCCAAAGCTGTACAGAAAGCATTGAGGGAACAAAAGCTCTGGAGAGCGAAGCAGATTATTTAGCCCAGCCCCTGGCAAGGGTAGTGCAATTCCACCTGGGGCAAAAACATTTGAGAATCACTGCAACAGGCCCCTTCTGCAGGAGATCAGCAGATTATTTAGATTTTTTTTTTTTATTTCAATATTTAGCCCAGCCCCTGGCAAGGGTAGTGCAATTCCACCTGGGGCAAAAACATTTGAGAATCACTGCAACAGGCCCCTTCTGCAGGAGATCAGCAAGAACAACTAGCCAAGACCAAGTTCATTGATCAATGACAACTGCAAAACTTCAGAGCTACAGAATACAGCACATAGAATTCATGGCTTTTTCTCATGATTCCTTAGTCTTTCAAAGTTAAATTAAAAAAAAAAAAGTTTCCTTATTCTATTTTTTAATCTTTCTTCTTTCTTATTTTAACCTTTTTAAACTATTTTATCTTATCAATATCTTTTTAAAAATCTTTTAAAATTTTCATTGTTATTATTCATATTCTATCCCTTCATTGTATGTAACTTTATTTTTTGTATACGTATAGATTTTTCCCTTCTTTAAAATTTTGGGATGCAGTTTCTTCTAACTGATCAAAATATGCCCTAAATCTAGCACATGGCTTTGTTCTAGTCTCCAGCCTGACCACATTCTTTCCTCTTTATTTTTCCTTTTTCAACCAACTTGTTATCAATTCCATTTCTAGAATCTTTTTAAATTTTCATCTTTACAGTCATATTCCATCCCTTCATCACATTTACCCTTATTTTATATATATATATAAGTTTTTCTTTCTTCAAAATTTTAGGAGGCAGTTTCTTCAAACAGATGAAAATATACCCGAAATCAAGTGTGTGGCTCTGTTCTATTCACCAGTCTAGTATATATATTCTATTCACCAATCTAATATAAATATATATTCCTCCCCTTTCTTCTCCCCCTGGTTTCAGGTCTCTTCTGATTTGGTTAGTGTATGTTTTTTAGGGGGTAGTTGTTACCTTTTTAGCATTTTGTTCTCTCATTAATCTATTATTATCTGGATAAAAGGACAATACAGAAAAACTTACCTCCAAAAAAAGAACAAGAGGTAGTACCAACAGCTAGAGACCTAATCAATATGGACATTAGTAAGATGTCAGAACTAGAGTTCAGAACGAAGATTATCAAGGTGCTAGCTGGACTCAAAAAGAACATGGAAGATACTAGAGAATCCCTTCATGGAGAAATAAAATCCATTTCTGGAGAAAAAAAAAAAACACCTAAAATCTATCCAAGTTGAAATCCAAAAAGCCATGAGTGAGGTGCCATAAAAAATGGAGGCTCTTACTGCTAGGATGAATGAAGCAGAAAAGAGAATTAGTTATATAGAAGACCAAATGATGGAGAATAAAGAAGCTGAGAAAAAGAGAGAGATGAACAACTACTGGACCACAAGGAGAGAAATCGAGAGATAAGTGATACCATAAGACAAAACAGTATTAGAATAACTGGGATCCCAGAAGAAGAAGAAAGACAGAGAGGGGCAGAAGGTATATTGGAGAAAATTATACCAGAGAATTTTCCTAATTTGGCAAAGGGAATGAACATCAAAATCCAGGAGGCAGAGAACACCCTTCAAAATCAATAAAAATAGGTCTACACCCCATCATCTAATAGTAAGACTTACAAGTCTCAGTGACAAAGAGAAAAACCTGAAAGCAGCTTGGAACAAGATGTCTGTAACATACAATGGTAGAAATATTAGACTGACAGAAGACCTATCCACAGAGAGCTGGCAGGCCAGAAAAGACTTGCATGATATATTCAGAGCACTAAATGAGAAAAATATGCAGCCAAGAATACTATATCCAGCTAGGCTGTCCTTGAAAATAGGAGGAGAGATTAAAAAGTTTCTGGGACAAACAAAAACTAAAAGAATTTGCAAACCACCCTCCAGGAAATAGTGAAGGGGGTCCTCTAAGCAAAGAGAGAGGCTAAAAGTAACAGACCAGAAAGGAACAGAGAGAATAGACAGTAACAGTCACCTTATAAGCAATAAATGGCACTAAATTCATATCTTTCAATAGTTACCCTGAAAGCAAGTGGGCTAAATGTCCTAATCAAAAGACAAAGGGTATCAGATTGGATAAAAATATAAGACCCAATGATACTCTGTCTGCAAAGAACTTATTTTAGACCCAAAGAGACACCTCCAGATCTCAAGTGAGAAGGTGGGAAACCATTAACCATAATAATGGACATCAAAAGAAAACTGGGGTGGCAATTCTTATTATAAATTATAAATAATCTTACATTATTTATAATTTAGATTATAAATTAGATTTTAAGCCAAAAGTTATAATAAGAGATGAGGAAGGACACTATATCATACTTAAAGGGTCTGTCCAACAAGAAGATCTAACAATCTTAAATATCTATGCCTCTAACATGGGAA
>PISX010032992.1:0-15590 GCA_004024625.1 Mellivora capensis | reverse complement strand
CAAAACAGATAACCATATCAAAAAATGGGCAGAAGATATGAACAGACACTTCTCCAACGAAGACATACAAATGGCTATCAGACACATGAAAAAATGTTCATCATCACTAGCCATCAGGGAGATTCAAATTAAAACCACATTGAGATACCACCTCACACCAGTTAGAATGGCCAAAATTAGCAAGACAGGAAACAACGTGGGTTGGAGAGGATGTGGAGAAAGGGGAACCCTTTTACACTGTTGGTGGGAATGGTGCAGCCACTTTGGAGAACAGTGTGGAGATTCCTTAAGAAATTAAAAATAGAGCTTCCCTATACTGGGTACTTGCACTACTGGGTATTTACCCCAAAGATACGGATGTGATGAAAAGAAGGGCCATTTGTACCCCAATGTTTATAGCAGCAATGGCCATGGTCGCCAAACTGTGGGAAGAACCAAGATGCCTATCAACGGACGAATGGATAAGGAAGATGTGGTCCATATGTACACTATGGAGTATTATGCCTCCATCAGAAAGGATGAATACCCAACTTTTTAGCAACATGGATGGGACTGGAAGAGATTATGCTGAGTGAAATAAGTCAAGCAGAGAGAGTCAATTATCATATGGTTTCACTTATTTGCGGAGCATAACAAATAACACAGAGGACATGGGGAGATGGAGAGGAGAAGGGAGTTGAGGGAAATTGGGGGGGAGATGAACCATGAGAGACTATGGACTCTGAAAAACAACTTGAGGGTTTTGAAGGGGCGGGGGGTGGGAGGTTGGGGGAGCCAGGTGGTGGGTATTATGGAGGGCACGCATTGCATGGAGCACTGGGTGTGGTGCAAAAACTATGAATTCTGTTACGCTGAAAAGAAATTTAAAAATATATATACTTAATAATCTAAGTATCTAAGTACTTAATTATATATTAATAATAGTAATTAATTACTTAATTATATATTATTGCCTGCAGTGTATTACAGATGAGGTCAGGGCACAACATTTTTGGGCATGCAAAGCCATGCGGCCAGCAGGCAGCTCCAGGATCTCTGCATCTAGGTCTCTAACCCTGACTTAGGCCTGTCTTTTGCCCCTTGGGCTTCCTCTCACGGACCAGAGTCCAGTGCATCACTTCCTTACTGGAGGACTCCACAGTAAGGGTCCAGTGGGAAAATGCTGGTTCTGGTCACAGTTTTTTAGTGAATGGGCTATGTTGCCTGGAGAATAACAGTTCACCACGTGGGAACAATCAGAATCATCTGGAGAGTTGTTTTGGTTTTGTTTAGTGTACTTTAAAAACAGATCCCAAGACACCACCCCAGATCCATGAACTTAAACTCACTAAGAGTTAAACTCATAGAAATATGCCTTTCCCAAGCTCCTCAAGAGATTCTAAGGCACCCAGAGGTGTGTCCAAGAGTCACTGAAGTGTGACTTCAGACACTTGTGGCTTAACGTGCTCCCACCTTCAAATGAATCCAGTTTCTGTGGTTTACTCCCAGTCATGGCCTCAGAGCCTCATCTGTAAAATGAGAATATTCTAGCTCTGCAAAACCTTGAGTTTCTCATCTCTAAGGCCAGGGGCTTTTGTGACCTTGTTACCAAGCTTCCTAGAAGGAGCAGAAACCCTGGGTTTTGCCCTGGGTGTGGCTTTTTAGGTCAGCAGCAAGGTGACCAGACCTCTCTGATGATTCATTCTACTGCTCCCAAATCTATAATTTTAAAAATAAATCAATACATGCATCTGTGCCACTCACACTTGCAGAGAGGAATGATCCTAGTGGCAGCTCCATTCTGTCAGCCAGCTTGTTGAACTGATTTGTTCACCAAAGGGAACCAAGAGGTTGACAGAAAATAGCAGGTGGGGGTCTATTCTGCTTTTACTTCTATTTACAAAAATAACTGATAACTGAAAGTGTTCTTTGAGACACAACTTTCTAAAAGCAATAAAATGTTTGCTGGAGCATGGTTAGATTTATTCCAAATAAAATACCACTGGTACAATTGAGGCAGTGATGCACAGGTAAGACCAGGAAAGAATGAGGGCTTTGGGGTCTCCTACTCAGGAAAACTAGTTTGCATCTCTGACCCTTAGTTTTCATCATCTGCAATGCAAGTAATGCCTTCCAGAAGATTGCAAATGGCCTTTAAAAATAGAAGGCAGTTAATTGATATCATTCCCTGTTTTATTTTGGGAACAGAATCCACTGCCTTCTTCTTGGGATGATCATGATTGTCTATCTTCTGTATCCCAATCCTGCCTACTGTGATGGCCCTTCTTGTAAAAATATGCTCGTTTATTCATTTTAGACATATTTTTAACCCAAATCATTGTCTAAGCTTCCAATTGATATTTGTTTATAATACCCTTTATGTGCTGAAAAAATTGTATCAACAAATAGGCCATGTGTGATTTCATCTATTATTTTTGAGTGTTTCTTTGATCTCAAATCAGATAGAATGTTTGTGTGTCCCTCTAGCTATTGTTTAGAACTTTAGGGTTTTTTTTTTCCATGAACACATTGATCTATCTAATATCAATTTTGTTACATCATAGAAGGTCAGGCTATTACTTGGTTTTATTGATCCTGAAAATTTAAATACAATCTAGATGCATAGATACACATATATTTGCCTAGACACTCATGCATGCCCACACACATAGCTACTTACATGCATGTGTATCAATTTTCTTTAACTTGGAGAGTCTCTGATATTACTTAGCAGTCCAGTGTCAAATCTACCTCAATAAGAGTATCTTACAATTTACTTTTTGAATTTGCATTGTTCATAAAGGTCACAAAGATGTATAAATCCTTGGCTCCTCTCTATGCCCCTGAGATATTGTCTGGCTGTTATTGGTAGAGACATGGCGAGGGTAATGTTTAGAAAGAAACAATGTAGATGTGGACGTGAGAAATGACAGAGCATCGTCCTCCAAGAATGCACCCTTAATGTGATGAAGAAGACCCAAAATTCAAGACAAAATGGGTCATAGATGGGGAGCCTTCCAAAAAAGGTGCTGTTTGAGTGAGCCTGTCTGCTGAGTAGAGTCTGAAAAATGTCTGCAGCAGCCTGTGCATGCTCTGGGGTGTGAACAGAGTAGATTAAAGAAATCCATATAAGATGCTATTTTTTTAATTTAAAAATTTTTTAAGATGCTATTTAAACGTGTGGATAAGTATATGCTCCTCTGCTCTTAGAGATTGAGCAGTGCCAGCAGGACAATAAAATCCAGCTTTTCACTGCAAATACTAATATAACTTACAATCTGATTAAATTGTGCTGGAAATGCATTGTATGCATTTTAGAACAGTCTTCATTTCTGTTAGACATTTATGTTGCATTTTCATTAGCCTGGACTACCCTTTAGTAGGTATTTTCAGTTATTGCGTTTAAAATAATGAGGACATGGTACTACTAACACTACTAGTACATTTGAAGTAATAGCGGGATAAACTTTGTAATTTTCCTTTCTTTGAAAATATGTAAAAACTTATGTCCTGAGACATAGTGGCTTGACTTCAGGAACACTTCAGGAAAATAACATGTATTGTTGGTATGTGGACTAAAGCCCACGTATTTTTGTATGGATTATGTGGCTCACCCTTTCTTCTTCACCTGAGGAGAATGCAGAGGTGTAACCTAGACTTTGGATATCCACAAGCATGCAGCCTCCGAGATGGGACATGACAAAGCCAGAGGGGTCAGGCTGGGCAAGGACGAATCTGAATAAATATCTAGGATAATGATATATAACCTGTGTGGTGTAGACTGGACATGGCATGGACATTCAGAATTGAGAACTAAAGGACAATATTTCAGGAACAGCTGAAGATGTGAAAACACCAGGTTGATGGTAGGCTCAAACAGGACAGTGCCCACAGGATCCTTTTATACACTGTGAGACACGATTCGCATGCAACACAGAAACAGCTTCGCATCCCCCAGAACACAAGGAATCAGAATACCTTCATTCAAGCCCCATCTCTGTCTTTTCCCCACTGCACAACCTTATGTAAATCTTTTTTCAGAGGATCTGTTTCCTTTGCTGAAAAATTGGCTTATTACCACTACTTATTAAAACTCATTGAAAAAATAAAGTACATGGGGACTGAGCCATTCAGGTTCAGTCCATTCAGCATCTGACTCCTGATTTCAGCTCAGGGCATGATCTAGGGTTATGAGATGGAGTCTGGAGATGGGCTCCATGCTGGGCATGGAACCTGCTTAAAAGTCTTTCTCTCTCTTCCTCTGTCCCTCCCCTCTGTGCACATGCTCTGTCTCTCTCTCATTAAAAAAACAATAACAATGTCCATCATATTATTTTATTAGTTGTAAAAAAAAAGAACCCTCTACAGATATTAATGTTATAATCAACTTCATGAGGATATTGGGAAAATTAATGTGAAAATGGGGATAAAGTACACAAGAGTCTTTCATAAAATGGGGAGTACACTTTATCTGTAAAATAGAAATTGATCTTCTTTCTTTTTTCTTATTCTTTTTTAAAATCTTTCTTATTTTTATCTCTTTCTTTCTTTCCTTTCTCTTTCTCTTTCTCTTTCTCCTTCTCTTTCTTCTCCTATATTCTTTCATTAAGAAAAATGCAATCGCTTTTGAGCTGTCCACTGGCCTTTACTAATCAAGTATGGGGTTGCTTAAGGGCTAGGAAATTAGAAGATATAATAATTGTTCAATCATGAGTTTTATTGTGATGATTATTTGAGGAAGTCTGAGATCACTTGAGTAGTCCCTTATTAAGACTATATCTCCAATCAGACCTGAAGCACAAGCCAGAATTAAGCAATGGAAATAATTTAGGCTTGAAATGGGAACTCTTGTATTGACACATCTCTCCCAGAACCAATCAGCATGTGTGTATTTCCATTTCAGAGACTGCGTTTGATTTCAGTCCACTCTCCCATGCCCTTCTAAATGAGAAATTGAAATAAATGCCTATGCAACTTTCACAATTTGGAAATAGTAGCATGTGGGCAGCAAGTTTCATGTCATTTTCCTATTAATGCCAATTTCCAAGGTAAACCAACCCATAATATTTTTGACAGGTCAGTGGCTAGAGTAATAGAGAAATTTCAATATATCAATTTTCATTTCATCTTTGGGGGTAGAAAAAGCTGAATGTCATTCCAGCCATTCAAATTTTCTAACAAAACCCACTGATATGTAAAACTTTCATTTATCAGGTCTCCTTTCTCAGGGGAAAATACATTTTAATGTTTTAATTGCATTTATTTATAATTATAATTTCATGTCCTGAGGAATTCTGTTCAATGAACTTTTAAATTTTTTTCTAAATATTTTATATAACTAGTTTTCAGTTACAGGCTATGCAGTATTATGCATACTTTAAGATAACCACTTAATTGCAGAGACTCATGGAGTTGAATTTACATATATTCTTCTAATCACAGTGAGGAAAAGCTTGGTAGAAGGAATTCACCAACGGCCTGGGACAAGCCCTTTTCCAGGTCATCAGTTCAATACAAATCTGTACTTACAAACACATTTTCCCTTACTTGAAAATAAAATGCAAGTGATTGATATGGGATGACCCTAGAAATCAAACTGAGTACATGGAAAAGAAATTTCATTGTAATCAAATGCAAGTTATACTTTTCCTCTCCTTTTGTCTTTGAATATTATTTTTGGAAAGCTGGAGAGAAACAGAGAGCAGAAAGGAGATGAAAGGTCCTTGGAAGTATTTCTCATACAGAAGAAAATGATGAATAAACAACAAACAAGCAAAAACAATTCCCAATATACTATGAACCTGAAAGTTTAAGCTACTTTGTATAGAACAATACTTCAATAACTGGACCTGGAGACCAACTAATGTAAAGTTGAATTCCAATCCTGCTACTTACAAGTAACTTGGACATACTTCTTAATCCCACTTCTTCAGGTTCCTCAATTTTAAAATCAGAATAACAATAGCAACAATAGTAATACCAACCATGTATGAGATACTGGGGACCACATGCAATAATACACATAAAGTGTCTATCATACATCCTGACACCAGTTAGCTCTTAGGAGTTGTTTATTGGATGCATTGTTACTATTCCTCTGGCTGGTAACTCAACCTCTCCTCTTTGAGAGGTACCATATCCCCTCAGTAACCCTATGACGACATCATCTCCTGGGCTCCATGACTGGAAGTTCGAAGCAAGCCTAACCTGGGAGCCAATCCCTACATCTACTGTTGGAATAATCAATAAAGAGGCTACCTCTCCTGGGTCCCGAGGGCTATTAAGCCTAAAGTTTCCACAGCTGCTTTGCTACATCATGGAAAAAGTCATCCAACCCATCCTCCCAGACCAAAGAAGAGCAAAGGGGCTGCACTGAGGAAACCAGTAGGTTAATGGATCCAGCTTTATTGGAAGCCAAGTTCCTGGAAACTTGAAACCATAAATTCCCACAAATTCGTGCTAACCTGCAGTAGGTCTTTGTCACTAGTAGTCTACGTTCAGTCCTTATCATTTTTCACTAGTAGCCTACTAGCAAGAAATCCATCTCAGGAGGGATTTTAGAATGGAAGTAATGAGTCAGATCTCTAAGTTACTACACATGTGGTCACAGTTTGGAAGGAGCTTGGTTGGAAGGTCATTTGCAGTCAAATGCTCTACCCCTGAGCTATACCCCCAGTTGGAAGGTCATTTGGATCTGTACACGGGAAATCCGACACATAAAATGGGCTGCTTCATGTGCTGCCATGGAGGAAGAAATTCAGTTGAAGAAAGAAACTTGGCAAGTAGAATGAATGTCATAGCTGGAATAGCTCTAGTCTGTGTCCTTATTATCTTAGACTTGAATACTCCAAAGTGAGACTTACCAAGTTTTCTGTTGAACAGATTGTCTTTTCTTCCTTTGAATTGCCTTGGCACTTTTTATTGAAAATTGACCATAAGTGTAAGGGCTTTTTGTTTATTTTTAAAGATTTATTTATTTTTGAGTGAGAGAATGCAAGCACAAGCAAGGGTGGAGGTTGGGTGTCAGAAGGAGAGAGGGGGAGAGAGAATCTCAAGCAGACTGCCCTGAACACAGAGTCTGACATGGGGCTTGATCTGATGACTTGAAATCATGGCCTGAGCTGAAATCCAGGTGTCAGGTGTTGAACAGTCCATCCAGGTGTCAGTAACAACATATGCACTTTGTCTAAGAGACTAGTTGTGCTTTTTTTCTTTCTTTTTTTTTAACTTTATATTACTTTTTAAGAATGCTCAATGAATTATCAATTTTCTTTAAAGGCTCTAAGGTCAGAAGATTCCCCATATATATGACAAACTTGAACCAATTATATATTTTTCATGGAATAAAAATTTTCTATCCATTCCCATCTAGTTCTTTGAAAAATTTTGTGTGTTCCTGGTTTAACATACTTCACAAGTTTCCAAGATAAGTTACTTCATCATGAAAGGAGATTTTCCTCATTTTTTAAAAATATTTTATTCATTTTTTGAGAAAGAGAGAGAGAGAATGAGGGGGTGCAGAGGGAGAGGAAGAAGCAGACTCCCCACTGAGCAGGGAGCCTGATGCAGGTCCCAGTCCCAGGACCCTGATATCATAACCTGAGTTGGAAGACAGACACTTAACTGACTGAGCCACCCAGGCACCCTTTTCCTCACTTCGTTAAACTTGATGATTATGTTTATCATGATATGTTATAAAAAGAATTAAAAGTTAGGGTGCCTGGGTGGCTCAGTGGGTGAAAGCCTCTGCCTTCGGCTCAGGTCATGATCCCAGGGTCCTGGGATCAAGCCCCGCATCGGGCTTTCTGCTCAGCAGGGAGCCTGCTTCCTCCTCTCTCTCTCTTTGCCTGTCTCTCTGCCTACTTGTGATCGCTCTCTGTCAAATAAATAAATAAATAAATAAATCTTTAAAAAAAAAGAATTAAAAGATAATAAGTCTATGAAAATCTACCTTTTGAAGAACAATGTATTGTTTCTATACCATTATGCTTAGTTTTTAACATAAGCTAACAAAGTGGTTAAATGTGACTATAGACAATGGTGAGCAGATTTTGTTTTTTAACCTTAAAATGAATGAATAGTCAGTTGTTGGAATATAAAAGAAGTAACATGTGTGGCAGATTGCAATATGTGAAATGACACACTGCCATTTAAAAAAAAAAAAAAGACTATAGACCGAAAAAGGAGTCACTAATGTTAAGGCCCCACATCAGCAAACCAAGACTTAATACCTAGCCTAACTTCAGTTTCAACCACTTCTCCCACCAAACACGACCAAGAAATTTAACCTCTAACCAGTCAGCATGGCATTTCCTGGTCAGCACTAGGAAATTTACTGAGAGACTTCTTCCACTCCCCTTGGAAGGGTGACTTTGCCTAAAACAATGCATTCTTTGCCAATAATTCTCTTTTCCTCACTCCCTCTCTGCCTGTAAAACCCTTTCCTTTTCCACAGCTCTTTGCAGCTCCTTTCTATTTGCAAGTTGAGATGCTGCCGGATTCATGAATCATTTAATAAAGCCAATTAGATCTTAAATTTACCCAGTTGATTTTTGTGTGATTTAAACCTACCTAGCACCAACTGTTAGTTTGGTATCTAATTTTTATAATCAGTATTTTCAAAATGCAAGATTAAAATAGGAAGCTCTCCTTTGACTTATTTTTTAGGAGTGATGGTGAGGGAAGAATGACAGTATTCTGTTTCCACTCTGCTTTTTCCACTGTCATTGTTTTTATAACAACAACAACAACAACAACAACAACAAAACTCTGAAGTGTGAACACCTTCAAAACCCACCATTTCTTCAAGAGTCAATGAGGTCAGTTTTGGAGATTCCGTGATCCTACCTGGAGCAGACAATATCTGAAACATTGTGTAAACTGTTCCAAGTAGGAACAGCACTATTTAAGTTTTTGAGACTAGACAAGATTTGTCATTCATTTCGTACCCGCCATTTTTGAAACAGGGTTGAGAGAATGTTTGAAGCTTATAGATCAAACCCATCTTGGGTGTGACCCCAAGGCTGGAGCTACAGATGACAGAGTGGGTGAAAGATATGACTCCTAATGAACTGCCCTCTATCTTTCTTGTGCAGGTAAGCTAATCTTCATCCATTTTGGCAGTCAAGGGCATGGGCTCTGGAGAAAGAACTGGTGATAAAGCCAACACTTGCTACTTACTAGTGATGTAATCCTGGCAAAAGAGTGAAGGTCTTAGTCTGTTCATTAGTTACATGAGAATAATGATGTCTCAGGAGGCAGTTATTAGGAGATTCAATAAGGAAATACACAAAATGGGTAACAAAAATAATTGATGATGCCTGTTGTTAACCTTACCCTCTTCATATGGTCCCTTCCCATTGGTAAAATAGGCTTAAGTTACTAGTCTCATTTTTGGAAATCTGCTTTTGGGGGTTGTCCTATCCTGCTAGTACCAGCAAAAGTCTTGCCCATGTTTGGTAGGTATGTTGGGTTTTTTTTGGTTTTGGGTTTTTTTTTTTTTATCTTATTTATTTGACAGAGAGAGATCAGAAGTAGGCAGAGCAGCAGGCAGAGAGAGAAGGGGATGCAGGCTCCCCACTGAGCAGAGAGCCCGATGCGAGCCTCGATCCCAGGACCCTGAGATCATGACTTGAGGCGAAGGCAGAGGCTTAACCCACTGAGCCACCCAGGTGCCCCTGGTAGGTGTGTTTTTATGCCTTGTTTGCCTCACATGTAACTGTGAGAAACATTCCAGAACTTCTACCTCCCTCTCTGTTCCTTTTTTCACATTGATAGAAAAGACTTCAAAGTGCCCTCTCTGAAACAGGTAGAAGCCAATAAATAACCAAACAAATAAACAAGAAAACAAATAAAACTGTATTTCAGATGCCCAAGATAATAGTAACTTTATTACTATTATAATAGCCTTTGCTAAAAAGTTCTAAGCAGAAACAATCTGTCAGGCCAAGATCCATAGGAGCAATTTGATACCATTCTATTGCATAGTATAGAATAGTATTAATCGAATAAGACTAGAATTTTGAGAGTTTTTTTAAATAAATTTTTATTATTTGTAAAGATTTAGGGGAAATGACAACTAATGGCTTTAGCTTAAACTTAACTTTCCTTTCTGAGGAAATTCCCCTCCCTTCTTTTGTATTAAGTCAGATCACTGAGATTTGGGGTTGTTTATCATGGAAGCTAGAGTTACTTACCCTGACTAGCAAGTATCAGAGTAAAGAATTAGGAAATGTCAAATTCGAATACTGGTCCAAATAACTCCAACAAAACAGTCAACTCAAGGTTGGTTTTACAACCAATCAGATTGCTGGTTTAAAGGACTCCTTGACTTTGAATATTGTATGCTGGTGACATAAGTAGTAGGGTGGTCTGTATTAAAGTTAAAGGAACAGTTGCTAGAACAGACAACCCCCCCCCCAATCCCAGCTGTCAGCATGATAGTTTATTTCTGCCGTCACAGGCAAACATGAGCACTCATCATTGGTAAGGGTAGCATTGGCTTTCTTACTCCTGAGGAAGATGCTATCATCTCAAATACATAGCTTCCCAAAACATTCTAGTGTCTGCAAATCATCAACTGACTCCTTGTTACTCTCCTCAGCCCAGAAGGGACACACATCACTTTCACTTGGCTTCCGCTGGCATGAACCAGTCATATAACCCCACCCTGACTGAACAAGGGGCTGGAAAATATAGTGTCTGTCTGGCAACAACTCTGCATGGTATAAGGGAGCATAAATTTTTATTGGATAGCTACCTTTTTGTGCCACAAGCTAGTAAGGTGTTTGGAATGTAAAGGAGAAAATAAATTTCAAGCAGTCATGCAATTGGTCTGCTTTCATTCTACTGTAAGCTAAAGAAGGAGTAGAAGGTGCTCAGAGCCTGCTGTGTGCATTCAGCAAGGCAGGAGTAAGGCTTTCTGATTCTGCTATAGGTCAGGGGGAATCGGCCGTCCTCCAGGTGACCACCAGGGGGTGCTGCATTACAGGCCAGGTTACTGCTGGGTTTATTTCACAGGGTCTTTGTGGGTTTCACGTGACTCACAAAAGGGCCTCCGAACAAAGACTGGGGAACTAGTCCTCTTACCAGAAGTTCACTGAGCAGTAAACAAGCCATGAACAGAAACTCTAGGATGACTACAAACATAAACTATTATTTCCAGAAGCTGTTTTCCAGGAACTATGAGAGATAGTGGTGACATTTCATCTCTCTCTGAGGATAACTTATAACCATGTGGGACTGTTTAAAACTGTCCCTTAGTTCTTTCCATAAAAATATTAGAACTGACCACTAAGTCTCTCTGTGCTTTGCTTCCCTTCCTAGATAGTGCTGTATTATTTTGTCACATTTTAAAGTGTTGATTATTCTTTCTGATAGGGCAGCCTAAAACATTACTTTTTGGTGAGAACATAGTTGAAGTTAACTAAGTTTATGCAATTATAGATCCATTTAGTCATTTGTCACGTGTTTATTGAGTACCAAATCCCAGGTACTGAACCAAGGTAGATGGAAACACTACCTTTACCACATGCTTCTAAGCTTGAATAGGAAGGGGGAAAAGTATGTCATGTGAATAGCACTCTGGCTCTGAAAGTTTCTGTATGCAAGGAAAAAGTCAATTCCCATTCATTTCATTTGAAGCTGATGAGGCCCTGCCCAAGTTCTGCAAGCTAGGCAAATGTACTTTTCTCAGGAGAAGAGAGAGCCCCAAATTGGGCCGATACATAGTAACACAGCTCTCCACAACTGGAACTTTCCAGCAATTCCAGCAGTAATCACCTCTCTCTCCAGCAAGATGAGAACCATACATTTCCTCTTCCAGAACCTCACTACCAGATGGTATATTACAATTAAAAAAAAAAAAATTTCAACCAAATTCTGCCAAATCACATTTATTAGAAAACAAGCCCCCAAACTGTCAGAAAGACTCTTCATTATAAGTTTGAGAGATTCTCATTCTCTGGCTTCAGACATTCTGATAAGTAAGCCCCTGGAATGAAAATTCCACTTCAAGACAAATGCTATGATGTGTCCACTAGAAAAATAGTCAATAGACTCTCTGCTCTTGGGTCTGGTTAAACGGGAGCCACTGGAACCATGGTGCTCTGGAATCCAGTGCTGCTCTGAAGGTAGGTTGCAGCTGGGCCATACCCACTTCCCCTTCATGCAGGGATGCCGAACTGCAACCATTGTCCTAGTCAAAGCCCTGTCTTTCCCATCATGTATACTTCACGAATAAAATTATTTTTAAGAACCTGCTAGTTAAATATAAGCCTTCTGTAGATTTCTATACCAATATTTGTGGCCCCCAAAGAAATGAAGATTCATGATTAGGATACTTTAAATGCTAACTGACCACCTCCAAGGAGACTCAAGTTAACTGAAACATACCCACAGCATTCCATCCTTTATACTGAAGTATAAGGTCCTATATAGAAATATTTCATCTTTAAATATTTATACATATTTCAGATAAGGTAATATCTTCCTATAGAGCCAAAATAATAGTATTCTAACATAATTAATAATTCCTTGATATACTTCAATACACTATCAATAATCAGATTTTTCTAACTTCCCCAAGAATTCCTTTTGTCTCTATTCTGTGCAAATCAAGATACAAATTACATCTCACGTGTCTTCCAACGTTCAACAGTCCCTGTGGTTGTCACAGCCTGCTTTGATGAAGAATGCATGATAATTGTTTTGTATAATGCCCCACCTTCCAAAATGGCCTAAGTGTTTCCTCACAGTGTTATTTGCATTATGTGCTAGTTCTCTATTGCCGCATAACAAATTATCCCAAAACTTAGCATCTGAAACAAGAAACATTTATTACCCAGTAGTTGTTTTGCCTGTGACTCAGAGTTATCAGAGTAATCAATCAAATTATCAGCTGGGACTTCAGTCATGTCAAGGCTTGTCTGGGGGAAGATCCTCTTCCAAGTTCACTCCCATGTTGGGCTCAGGTCCTGGGTGATTGTTGGCAGGAGATCATCCTCAATTCCTTGTGTGGGCTTCTTTCCAGGGCAACTCACCACATGGCAGCTGTTTCCACCAGAGAGAGTGAAAGGCAAACAATAGGGGACAAGCATTAAGGAAGCTAGATTGTTCTGTAGCCTAGCCTCAGAAGGGACAGTCCATCACCTTTCTTGACTTCTCTTCATTAGAAGTGAGTCACTAAGTGCATGCAACATTCAAGCTGTTATGAAATAAAATATGAATACCAGGGAAGTGGGGATATTGGGAGCTTGCTCTGTATCCTTTGTAATTCTTAAAAATGACAGAAAATATAAAAACTTACTCAGATGGATGATAACTATCTTTAATACAAACACATGACAGGGAGATGTTTCATATTTCATGCTGTAAGACACCTGGAATAAATATGTAAGCATCCCACTGGTACCAAAGCTAAGATTGATTGCTAGATAAAGATAATGACAGCCTGATTCTTCTCTGGTCATATGATGTTTCCCTCTTCAACCAGAATGTGATCAGTTTTGAATTTATTTTGGCATCACATAACTGTCCACTTGCAAAATACTTTTAGCATTGTATGTTGGTAATACAAAGTATAGTTTGTTTTTTTAAAATTCAGTTATTCCTTCTGTGTTTCTGTCTGGACTTCTGTAGTAGAGCTTTCCCTCTTGACAAGGGCTACCTGTTACCCTGAAACATAGCACCTGTAAGAAAGGCAGGAAAGGGGGTGCCTGGGTGGCTCAGTGGGTTAAAACCTCTGCCTTTGACTCAGGTCATGATCCCAGGGTCCTAGGATTGAGCCCCGCATCGGGCTCTCTGCTCAGCGGGGAACCTGCTTCCTCCTCTCTCTCTGCCTGCCTCTGTCTACTTGTGATCTCTGTCTGTCAAACAAATAGATAAAAATCTTTAAAAAAAAAAGGGCAGGAAAATGGTCCAGTTCATTTTTTTTTAATTAACTCCAAACTTAGATTTCAGTACTCAGTTTACTAAAGTCTGACTGCACATCTCCAATCAACTGCCTCATTTAAAATCCTCACTGGGTCTGTTTGGTGATAACTCTCTGAAGAAACAATAATGTTTGATCACTTCCCTTGTCTCATGTTGTTGCTGAAACCCCCCTAATATCTGTATTCTCCAGTCACTTTTCTTACCAAATCCCATACAGCCTGGTATAAAAATGTACTCAGCTCCTGAATGTCCCCTTTCTGCCATGGTATCCCCAAAATGTGTCTTCAATCTTTCAATTATATCATTTATTGGATATTGGATTGATTCCCACATATTTATAACAGTCTAATTCTAGTATTCAGTTCCAACTTGTTCTATCACCTGCAGCGTCTTCCCTGAACATCTGGACTGACCAGCTCGTGCTCTTCTGTATGGCCTCAAAAATAATTTAGAAACCAATATTCATTAAAGTATGAGCACCAATGATACAGCACACCTGCCAAGAAATCATCCTCATAAAACTGCAGGATGATCTGTTACAAAATCACCCTAAAATTGACAATTTCTTTGTGGGTTTTTTTTGAGCTCTTGCCATTTTGCTGTTATTGTTGAAAACCTAAATAATGTGATGTCCCCTCTTAAACCAACGTGAATACCTGAAACAGACTGTGGTACAACACACAGAGTCTGAGTATAAGAAAATTGTTACAGGTTCTCTACAAGTCGGTGACTCTTTTTTACTGGTCCTCTGGATAACAAAATTGGAACGTTACAGGGGACTGGGATTGTAAAGGGGTCCCGACCACATCAGAGTCCACTCCACTGTGCACATGTCATGATGCCATTAAACAACACCTATAAAATGTGGATTAGATGTCTGATTAAGTCTTTGATTTTTAGGAGACTCAGAGATCTGAGTCAATACCTTATTCCTGCACTAAAATTGCATAACTCTGTGAGTCTTAGCTGAGGCAAGCTTATCCACACACATTTAATGCAGACTGTGACCTTTATACTTAGTCAGTCCTCAAGGTCATATATTCTTGACATAGTCCAGTAAAATTTTTGTCTGGTGAATAAGTGGGTATGGTTATGTTTTAAGACCTCCTTCCACATTCCAGAACCACTTTCATACCCATGTTGAGTGACACCAAAATGATAGTGCTTTATATTTGTCTAAATTTTTTTCTCATTATAGGTGGTATTACAAAAGTGGGTAATGGGGTTATGAGGGACTGTTGTCGTTCTGTGATTCTAGCCCACTGATGGCCTGCTAGCCAGTTATCATCATAGACATCACCTTTGACACTTCCCAGAAGAATTTTATTTGTCCCCATTAAACATGCTTAGATCAAATTCCTATGAGCCATTTACTGATTAAGAGTATCTAGATGACATGTTTCTATACCTGATTTTACTATTTAAAAAAAATTATTGTCTTCATATCTGAGCTCAATTTTCTCCTCAAGGAAACTTTTTGGACCACTAAATCTCAAATTCCCATCCCCAATCCATCATCTCTAGCACTTAACTCTTAGGGACCATGCATTTCACATGACTGTATGCATGTTTATTGCCTGTCTTTCCAACTTACTAAAAAGTAACTTCCATGAGGTCAGGGACTCTTGTCTTCCTCTGCCCTGCATTGTTCCTAGTGCCTAGAAGGATCTCTGGCTAGA
>PISX010032991.1:0-15623 GCA_004024625.1 Mellivora capensis | reverse complement strand
GTGCAGCCACTCTGGAGAACAGTGTGGAGATTCCTCAAGAAGTTAAAAATAGAGCTTCCCTATGACCCTGCAATTGCGCTGCTGGGTATTTACCCCAAAGATACAGATGTGGTGAAAAGAAGGGCCATCTGTACCCCAATGTTTATAGCAGCAATGGCCACGGTCGCCAAACTGTGGAAAGAACCAAGATGCCCTTCAACAAACGAATGGATAAGGAAGATGTGGTCCATATACATTATGGAGTATTATGCCTCCATCAGAAAGGATGAATACCCAACTTTTGTAGTAACATGGACGGGACTGGAAGAGATTATGCTGAGTGAAATAAGTCAAGCAGAGAGAGTCAATTATCATATGGTTTCACTTATTTGTGGAGCATAACAAGTAACATGGAGGACATGGGGAGATGGAGAGGAGAAGGGAGTTGAGGGAAATTGGAGGGGGAGATGAACCATGAGAGACTATGGACTCTGAAAAACAACCGGAGGGTTTTGCAGGGGTGGGGGGTAGGAGGTTGAGGGAGTCAGGTGGTGGGTATTATGGAGGGCACGCATTGCATGGAGCACTGGGTGTGGTGCAAAAACAATGAATTCTGTTATGCTGAAAAGAAATAGAAAAAAAAAATTCTTCATTAACTTCTTGGTTGACCCATTCATTTAGTAGGATCCTCTTTAGCCTCCATGTATTTGGGTTCTTCCAACTTTCTTCTTGTGATTGAGTTGTAGTTTCAGAGCTTTGTGGTCTGAAAATATGCAGGGGATGATCTCATTGTTTTGGTATCAGTTGAGACCTGCTTTATGACCCAGGATGTGATCTCTTCTGGAGAATGTTCCATGTGCACTAGAGAAGAATGTGTTCTGTTGCTTTGGGATGGAATGTTCTGAATATATCTGTGATGTCCATCGGGTCCATCTGGTCCAGTGAGTCATTCAAAGCCTTTATTTCCTTTTAATCTTTTGCTTAGATGATCTGCCCATTTCATCGGTCGGGGGGGAGGGTGCGTTTAAAGTCCCCTACTATTATTGGGTTATTGTCATTGTGTTTCTTTGATTTTGTTATTAATTGGTTTATATAGTTGGCTGCTCCCTTTTTAGGGCCATAGGTATTTAAAGTTGTTAGATCTTCTTGTTCGACAGGACCTTTGAGTATGATATAGTGTCCTTCCTCATCTCTTATTATAGTCTTTGGCTTAAAGTCTAATTTATCTGATATGAGGATTGCCACCCCACCTTTCTCTTGATGTCTATTAGCATGCTAAATTGTTTTCCACTTCCTCACTTTAAATCTGGACGTGTCTTTGGGTCTATAATGAGTTTCTTGTAGACAGCATATTGATGGGTCTTGTTTTCCATCCATTCTGATACCCTGTGTCTTTTGATTGGGACATTTAGCCCATTTACATTCAGGGTTACTATTGAAAGATATGAATTTGGTGCCACTGTAGTGCCTGTAAGGTGACTGTTACTGTATATTGTCTCTATTATTTTCTGGTCTACTACTTTTAGGCTCTCTCTTTGCTTAGAGGACTCCTTTCAATATTTCCTGTAGAGCTGGTTTGGTGTTTGCAAATTCTTTCAGTTTTTGTTTGTCCTGGAAGCTTTGTATCTCTCCTTCTATTTTCAGTGATAGCCTAGCTGGATATAGTATTCTCGGCTGCATGTTTTTCTCGTTCAGTGCTCTGAATATATTATGCCAGTTCTTTCTGGCCTGCCAGGTGTCTGTGGATAAGTCTGCTGCCAATCTAATATTTCTACCATTGTATGTTACACACCTCTTGTCCCGAGCTGCTTTCAGAATTTTCTCTTTGTCACTAAGACTTGTAAATTTTACTATGAGATGACGGGGTGTGGACCTATTTTTATTGATTTTGAGGGGGGTTCTCTGTGCCACCTGGGTTTTGATGTTTGTTCCCTTTGCCATATTAGTGAAATTCTCTAATATAATTTGCTCCAATATACCTTCTGGCCCCTCACTCTTTCTTCTTTTTCTGGAATCCCAATTATTCTAAGATTGTTTTGTCTTATGGTATGACTTATCTCTTGAATTCTCCCCTCATGGTCCAAAAGTTTTTTGTCTCTCTTTTGGTCAGTCTCTTCATTCTCCATCATGTGGTCTTCGCTATCACTAATTCTCTCTTCTGCCTCACTTATCCTAGCAGTAAGAGCCTCCATTTTTTTTTGCACCTCATTAATAGCTTTTTAAATTTCAACTTGGTTAGATTTTAGTTCTTTTATTTCTCCAGAAAGGGATTTTATTTCTCCAGAAAGGGATTCTGTAATATCTTCCATGCCTTTTTCAAGCCCAGATAGTACCTTGATGATCATCATTCTGAACTCTAGTCCTGACATATTACCAATGTCCTTATTGATTAGGTCCCTAGCCTTCAGTACTGCCTCTTATTCTTTTTTTTTTTTTTTTTTGTGGTGAGTTTTTCAACCTTGTCATTTTATCCTGAAAAGAACATATGAATGAGAGAATAAAATACTAAAAGGGTGGCAAAGACACTAGAAAAATATATGCTAACCAAATCAGAAGAGATTTGAAACCAGGGTGAGAAGAAATGGGGAAAAATAAAAACAAACAAACAAATATATATATATATATTTTATATATATTACTGGTGAATAGAACAGAGTCACTCTATTGATTTTGGGTGTATTCTGGTCTCTTAGAAGAAACTAACTCCCAAAATTTTAAAGATAGAAAAACTTATACATATATATATACACACAAAAGGGTAAACAGGATGAAGGGATGGAATACTGTTTCTCCTGGAGAAGGAAGGAGGGGGTCTCCCTGGATCTGCCTCTTGTGGGGTCACTGCTTAAAGAGCTGTGGCCTAACTCTGCCTTGGATCACAATTTAAGGTAACCCCAAGCTGAAAGCTCACTCCTCAGCTCTGTCTCTATAGCTGGCTTCCCCAGCTCTGATACCTGGGAGCTCTGCCACACCTAGGCACCTTGGTCTTTCTGTGACCCCTGGGTCCTGAGACCTTACTGTTCCATGAGGGCTCCACCTCCCTGCTTAGCCTCTGGAGCAATGTTCCTCAGTAGACCAGACTTCTAAAAGTTCTGATTTTTTGCTGCTGATCCACCATTTGCCTTGAGCCGGCCCCTCCCACTGCGGTCTATCTTCCTGTTGCTTTGGATTCACTTCTCCACATGTCCTAACTTCCAGAAAGTGGTCGATTTTCACAGGATGTTGCTTTTCAAGACCACTGTAGAGTTGTAGAGATCAGAGTATGATGAGAATATGGCACATTAAAATACCACACAGATTACTGTTCACACCAAGACTCTGCTGTTTTTCTTACTTATATTCTCCCTGGAATTCTACAAGTCTTTGCTTAATTTCCACAGATCTGAAAACGTTGATTCTTACAATTTTTGCCAGTATTCTCATTGCTTTGATGGAGGAGAACTGTTTAGAGTCCCTAAATCACCTTTTTTGCTGACATCGCCAACACATTTTTTAAATTTAATAATTGATCAGGCTGGTAGACATCAGTATTGTTTTTGCTCTTGCTTTGTACTCTTTTTTTTTTTTTCCTCTTTCCTTCTTACCTTATCTTAGTTACTCACATTTTTTAAAATAATTATTTTTAACTCTTCTATAAACTTTTGGAGTATTCCATCACTTTGTTAATTTGTACTGTTTGTCCTAAACAATATGCATCAATAGCAAGGCACAGTCTGCTTTGGAATCCATGTTTTTCCACAATACATCTGACATTTTACACTTGCTATTCTTTCCTCTGCCTCATGCTGGATACTTTCTAAGTTCCAACTTCCAGTTCACATTCAAACATTCCCCTTCATGAATGCAGTTCCATTAAGACAGTATAATTTGTTCCCGCCCATTTCATTTTTTTTCTACTTCTGTCATACCTTTTAGTCAAATTACCTTACAAACCCCTTACAATGTTATTAATTTTGCTTTAAATATTCAGTTGTCTATTTAAATTGAAATTTTTGAAACATAGTTTTTAAAATGTTTACCTCTTCACTGACCACTTTGGAATCTCCTCATCCCTTCCAGGTGAGCCAAATTTCCTCCAGGTATTACTTTAATATCATGACTCTCCTTTTTTTATTTATAACTTTTTAATTTCCTTATTTATTTTTATTTGCTATCTTTTAATATGTCATGAATTATTTATGAAAGTTCAAATCATCATATTTCATTCTTTAATAATATTTATTGAAAATCAGGTATGTACTGTATATTGGAGACATGAGAGTGAATGAATTTTGGCTGCTGCCCTTAATGAGAACCAAGTAAAGTGGAAGATGTTGGGCATTTCATAACCATGAAATGGTTAACTACTGAACAATAGGTTAGCAGTGGGTTCTTAAATGTCACAAAGGAAAGACAGATTATTTGGACGAAAAATTCAGAGACAACTTCATAGAAGATAGGAAATGGCTTAATTCTTGGCAGGTAGAGAGAAAATAACTATTCTGAGGAAATTTAAAGTGGACAGTGTGCACATTAGGAGCCAGATTATCCAGTTTAGTTTGACTAAATATTTGGTGTGAATGGTGAAGTGCCCAAAGATTAGGTTAGACACATAGACAGGAGCCAGGTGAAGATGTCTTCTGTCTGAAGGCTGTGGGGAGCTCTCAAGTGTTTTATTTAGGAAAGGATAAAATTCACATTTTAGAGATGACACACTAAATGGTGTAAATGGAATGTGCATGGAACAGAAGCAGGAAGACAGGTAATGAGACCATTTAGGGGAAACTGCAATAATCCCAGAAAATACAAGGGCATGAATTAACTCTGGTAGCTGTGATGGGGAGAAGGGGTGAGGGTGGGGAGATTTTTAAAAGAGACAGAATCACAAGAATTTAGAAAGTTTTTTAGTGAGGAGAAATGGAAAAAGAAAAATCTTTATTAGTCCATAGAATTTCATACTGAGTTACTGAGAAGGTGGTAGCTTTGGTTATTCAATCTGATAAGAAACACAAGAGAAAGTAAAGAATGAGTTCAGACTTACAGCTGGGTAAATTGGTCTTTATGATTCAAACATTTCAGAATAACATTTCATTCTGAAAAGCTTAACTGAGAGGAAAAATTGTGCACAAGAGCAGACCACAGAATTTTTATTTCAACCTGCAGAGTTATGTGTGCTCAATTTTGGGTTGAGTAGCCCCATACATCACAGGAAAATTTAGCAAAAAACTTATACTCTGCACTGTATCCTCCTTGAGTTTCAATCTACACTTTCTCTCCATTGAGAAACTTCAGTATTTCCATGACTTGCATTTCCAAAGTTAAGACCCACTATTTGAGAGTTTTGCATTCTGCTCCCTTGTGCTGAGGTAGTTTTATTATTTTTTTTAATTAGCTTTCTCCAAAAAACAAGTAAACAAATAAATGAAGTTATCTTTAGATGGTGTTCGGTAACCTTAGAACAATTTATATTGAGTGATACAATTAAATCTAGAACACACATGAATAAGGAAAAGGTTTGATGAGAGTTAAATTTTAGCAGGTGCTTAACTTTTATCCTTTTATAGAAATGGAGAAACAGGAATATAGATTGAGACTTCGTGTCCTTTCCTCTGGGAAAACTTCCCCAAAAGGGAAAATTAGTTTCATCTTAGGCTTCTGTCAGAACTGTCCCTACTCTGTGGATCTGTTGCTCTTTCTTGCTAGCTGCACTAAAAATTTCTTGAGGACAAGAGACCTGATTTATTTCACCACATCGCTTGATACATAGTAGGGATGGATGCAATTTTTTTTCTTCCATTCAGTCACATTGAATTGGTTTTAAACCTAGTATAAACACAACAACCACGTTGATACAGACAAAAACAAATAAAACAAAACAAACAAACAAAAAACAACAACAAAGAAAACTGAACAGAGATGTGGAAATTATAGGCTTACGTGAGGGGCATATGAGATAGGCAGGGATACAGATCCAAAAATGTCAAGACAGGCTTCAGCAAGACAAGATAGCCAATTAAATAAGTATTACCTAACAGTACCTGGGCAATTTAAAGCAATAAATAACCAAGATGTGGCTATATTCAGGACAACAGAATTTAGCAACCTGAGGCATGGCCAAAAAAAAAAAAAAATCAAATTCTTAAGCATCTCAGAATGAGAATCAAGCAAAGTTTAGAGGCTATGCATGGAAATGAGATGGTCTTGAGATTGTCTAATGATTCCTACTGCTTTGAGAGAAGGCTGCAAGATATTGTGACTTTTCCATATAATTGGCCCAAATAAAATCCAGAACTGTTGTTCAATAACAACAAGAACATTTATATAAAAAACTAATATTTATTCAATCAATTAAAACTGAAAGATTTATAAAAGGAAATTGACTAGATCATTGCAGTGTTGGCTTTTTTCTGCCCTCCCTCCAGCCTCACTGGCTTGGATTATATTCCCTCCTAACTATCCATAGGTCCATGTTAATAAATATGGATATTCCACATATGTACCTTTTGTTATTTATATTTTTATCTAAGTAAGATCTCAGCTTCTATATTTTTGCATGACACGGTTTTCTCAGTCTACAACAAATTATAGAGAATTCTTCAGAATTAACATAGTCATATTATTATTATAATGATAACTCATAATTTATAAAACAATCCCTCTCCAGTTAGATTGTTTGTTTCTAAATAATCAACAAGTATTATTCATATAAAGATATCCTTATACATAGATATTTAGTTTCTCTTGTTTTCCACGACACTGGCATATGTTTGGATTTCCTTCTACCTAACTGGTTACTCCTTCTCTTTCTGGTCCCTCTGTCTTTTTATTTTGAAGCACTACAGGTTCCAGTTCTCAGTTCTTCTCTTTTCTTCTACATGTATTTCTTTGATATGTTCATACTGTTTCATCACTCTAAATGCCACTTTTGTGATGGTTGTCTCCCAAATTTATAAAGCCAACAATATTTGTCTGTTGAACTACAGACAGCCTATGAAAATGGCCTCTATATCTCTAAGATTGCTAATAGAAATACCATATTTAACTTGTCAGAATTCAATTCCTGATCTTCCCCATCCTAGTTCCTATACCTGTAACTTTCCACATCTCATTTAATTACAATTCCAAACTCTTAGTAACTGTGGGAGAGGGATAGAATCTCAAGCAGACTCGACGTGGTTGCAGAGCCCAATGCGGGTTCCATCTTACAACACCAGAGATCAGGACCTGAGCCAAAATCAAGAGTTGGATGCTTACAACTGAGAACTCAGGCGCCCCCATGATTGCACCATTTCTTATCATTTTACCTCTCCTCCTTCATGCTGTCATCGTCAATCATCATATTACCATGGTGGCAGTCTATCAGTTCTCCCTGTTTTAATTTTTGTTCCTCTATTTTCTGTTCTCAACAATGAAGCGGACATGATCCTTTTGAGACATAAATCAATTATGATGCTCCACTGCTCAAAATTTTCCAGTCTCTCTTTGTCTCATCCAGGAGTCCTCCATGATCTTGCTTCCAATTACATTGCCCCTCCATCCATGGAGGATATATGCTCCAAGACCCCCAATGGATGCCTGAAATCTTGGATAAAACCCAATCCTGTACATATTGTGTTATATTTTATACATATATACCTATAATAAAGTTTAATTTATAGGTTAAGCACAAGAGATTAACAACAATGATAAAAAATTACAACAAATACACTGTAAACAAAGTTATGTGAATGTGGATATGGTCCTTTCTTAATATATCTTATTGTACTCTACTCACTCTTCTTATTATGATGATGTGGGACAATAAAATGACTGCATGATAAGATGGAGTGAGGTGAATAATGTATGTGGGCAGTGTGACACATGGTTAAGCTACTATTGACCTGCTAGTGATACGTCAGAAGGAAGATCATCTGCTCTGGCCTCTGGACCACAGCTGACTGTGGGTAACTGAAACCAGGGAAGGCAAAACCACAGACAAGGTGGGGGGACTGCTGAATTCTCTGATATCTTCTCCTACTGACCTTCTCCATCCATGCAATTCTGGTCACACTTGCTTCTTCACTGTTTCTGGAATCCACTGGTCATGCCCCTAACTTGATCATTTCGCTCTTTCTGGTCTCCCTGCCTACAATGCTCTTCCCTATAATATGCACTTAGCTAACTCCCTCACCTCCTTCAAGAATTTACTAAAATGTCATTCTTTGAATATGCCTTATCTGACTCCTTTATTATATTTCATTGTTGCTTTAACAAATCACTGCAAAATTAGTGCCTTAACACTGATTTACTTTTCAACACTTATAGTTCAGAAGTTTAACATAGTTCTCACTGGACTAAAATCAAGGTGTTGGCAGGGCTTCATTCTTCTAGGGAAGAATCCATTCCCTTGCTTTTTCCCAGCTTCTAGAGACCTCTTTTAGGTCTTGCATGAAGATTTTTACGTTTTAGAACCAGAATGAGGTGCTGAATCCTTCTCACACTTCCGTTTTTCTCTCTCTCTCACCCAGCTGGGATCAGTTCTTCCCTTGTAAGGACCCATGTGATCAGAATTGTCCCATCTAGAGAAACCAAGGTAATTTCCTTGTCTTAAGGACCTTAACCTCCATCATTTGTATGAAGTCCTTGTGCCATATAAAGTAACATATTCACAGGCTTCCAGAGTAAAGATATAGACATCTTTGAGGGACCTGTGTTCTGCCCACCATACTTCCATATTTAATATTGCAATCTCTCTACACATTCCCAACCACCTTTGATAGCTCTTCCCCTTTACATTCTTTTTTTTTTTTTTTAAAAGAGAGCATGGGTCCTGCCATCTCTAACATGTTATGTATCAGTCGTGATTTCTGCTTACTGTATATTTCTTCCCACTGGGATTGATGTAAGCTCTCCCAGGGTGGAAATCTCTGCATTAGTGATGTGTTTAAATACTAAGTACCAGAACTGAAACATAGTGAGGGCTCCAAAAATATTTGTTGGATATGTACTTCTGAAAGTGATTACTAGATCAAATGATAATCTTACATTTTATTGTCAGTTGAATTTTCTAAATGATTGAAGCCATTCACATTTCTGTCATCTTCTTTCCCTCTCCCTTTGATATGCAATTACTTCTTTTTTATTTGAACAAAGAGCAAAAATGAACAGTAATGACAGAGTTTTAATGGAGATGAAATCACAACATATGCAAATATGTGGACAATGATTTGGGGCAGTATTTTGCTGGAATTGTACTAATGTTAGTATACTCACATTTTTTTTTTCTTTAAAACCAGCTGCCTGGGCTATCTCTTTCTCAGCTGGATCCTAATTGGCAGATAAAAGAACACAGATTAACTCTGATAGAGAAGAGGTACTCCAATGCCTCATATATCTCCAACTTTAATCAATGGATTAGTTTTTGAGGCTTTCTAACAATTAATAGTGAAATTCTCACTGACTTGCCTCCTGCAGTGACAAAATATTTGGTACACTCCAATGTGGCCCTCTAAAGTAGCTGATTTGAGATGGAATTATGACAACTTCAGACTTCAGAGATATCTTATAGTTTTTTTCTTTAATCTTGTACATTAATACCCCTAACCTGGGATTCAGGGGATATAATAAACACATACTGCCTCTTTTTCCTTTTCCTCCCTCCTCCTCCTTCATTAGTTTCCTTCCCTAAAAATACACATTGATAATTTAAATGCTAAAAACTGAAATTCAACAGGAGACTTTTTCATGTTTGCAAACTCAGATGTTTCTAGTTCAAAAAAGCACATACCCCATTTCGTTACTCACCTAATTTCTTAACATTTTAATCAATTAATGTTAGATTTGTGGTTGAACAAAGTACTTAAACATTACTTTTTTTAATATAACTTTTTATATATTAGTTGTTGCCTAATTAAAACTAATGGTTACATTTTTTTTTGCACAAGACTGATATGTTAATTATCAAGAGACTATTATGATTTGGTATGTTTTTATTCTTTACATCAATTACTTATTAATAGTTCAATTGAATTTCATTTCATCTGCTTATAGTTTAAAATATAAAAGATTCTGCAAAAAAATATAACACATTCTGGAATGAAGAATGCATAATAAATTATAATAACATGTATTTCCTATGATCTTCACATTGCATCACTTATATTTTACGTGTTGGGAAAATAATAGTAGTGGAATTACTATAAGATATTTCTGACTTTATTCTTGGATTCCACTGGAATATTGTAAATATAAGTTTCCTACTCATAAAAAAATACATAAAACATGTAGTTTAAAATATTACAATTTTAAGTCTGTGACCTATCTTTTTAACATAGCTTGAAGTCCTCACTAAAAGCAACTTTTGAAATTAATTGCTCTGCCACCATCTTCTTAACCTTTTCAAGTTATTCTTCCCCAAGGTATAGAATATTATCTTAGTAAGGAACTCTGCATTAGAGTGAAAGCTATAAATTTTTAGGTCCTGATCTTAATGTGGTCCAGGGTGAATAAATAGTTTTCTAGGGGGAACTCATGTGAGTCGCATGAGCTTTCTAAGTGCCATAAGTTACTACTTAACACTTAGAAAGAGATAATTTATTAAAGTAATGCCAGAGAAGTAGTCATTTTGCTTTACTTGAGTGGTTATATTTTCTTTCTTCATTCTCCTCCCCTTTGCTGTTCTCTAAGGAGCAGTTAATTAATCCTATTTTATCATGTGATCACATACACAAGCGTTCTCTCTTCTTGCATTAGGACAAGATAACATCTGTCCTTTCACACAAAAATGTCTCTTACTTTGCAAAATCTCATGACTTCTAAAAGTATATTCCTACCACTATGTTTTGATAAGATCCTGACACTTTTCTTGGTGGTATTTCTAAAATGTCTGCTACAAAGGTTTCAGTACACATGACTGGAATCAACTTTTTCTCCTAAATATTTTTACGTATATCAATGTAAGATACAATGAAACTTCTCTTAACTAATACAATAGCTAGCTTAATTTACAGCATCATATTTTGCCTTTGCTAAATCAGTGTAATATCTATATCCAGATTATTTCTACTGTATGTGCTCTACCCCCAGTTCTTCTGTTTAGATGTCATTGCCGCCCACACTCATAAATAGTACATTTCTATTATTGTTATCTGTTTTACCTGATTATCTGTATCAAAGAGTTTTCTCTCCATATCTTAAGATTTTTACCTCTACTGGTACAATTACTGCTCACCCATTTCATTCCTTCATTCACTCATTCATCCATTCATTCACTTACTCATTCACTGTTTCTTGCCTTAAAAAAATCCTAATATACAACATGTGCTCTTCCAGGATCTTAAAACTCACTCATTAAACAAAAGAAGACAAAATAGCAGGTGGTTCTCTTGGGAACCACCTCTGTTGCAGATATGTATTCCAAACGAACCTTAACATTTGGAGATGGGTATATGGTAGACAAAGGATAATCCTGACAGTGGATAGCTGTTGTTTCACAAATGGTTATCATCATAATCATATAAGCTAAACACCATTGTAATAGTTTCCCATCGGTGTTAAAATAGAAGCTAATCATTCCAAGATTCAACTAGGCCTGCTGAGAGATTTACAAAATCCATTAATGAAATGATTATCTACATTATTTAAACACTCAAGCTAAGCATTATTAACACCTTATATAATTTAGATACATATTTGTAACATTTTAATATAAGTTTTATTATGTTATCCAATAATATAAATACTGCTAAATTATAATTCACTGATTTTATTGCACATCTATTTTCAAATTAGACATAACTTTGGATATATTTAAGCTTGTTGTTTAATTATAAACACTTTATGAATGTGGAACGAGATTATAAACACTAATTATAAACACTTTATGAATGTGGAATGAGATTCAAGTCTTAAAATCTAAAGCCATAAAATTACTCACACTTTTTTCTTTTATATGAATTGCTTAACAATATATATAAAGCATAGAGTGTATTATGTTTTTAACACATGCTTTAGTTTCACAACTTTACTATTTCTTTTACATACTTCCGTTGCTGGTCTATATGTATATACATATGTGTGTGTGTGTGTGTGTGTGTGTGTGTGTGTGTGTGTATAAGCTCATTCTTTAAATAAGATTAACTTTTTTTTGAATAACTTTTTAATAAAATCCTTTGATCCAAAATAAAGTAACATCAAAATAACCTCACTGAGTACATAGAAGAACATGAAAATATATCCTGAAAATAAAAGTCAATTGTCACCATTGCTATGTCTTTCTGAAATTAGTTGTTAGAAGTATAACACATTTCCCCCAAAGGGGTTTTAAATTAGTTTTATAGATTTATAACTTATATATAGTACAGCAATAACTAATAAAACTGTCTCACATTTTATTTAATAACAAGAGAGTTTGAGAAAGTGTTTTTAAAAACATTTGTTTAATGAATTTGTTGCTTTACATTGCTATGATTTAGTTATGGATTAAAGCAAAGTTGCAGAATGTGAAACAAGTTACTCTATTGATATTTTGCAGGTGTCTGCTTCCTAAATGATAAACCCTTCGTCTAGGTGCTAAAAAGATAGGTTAAGAAACATAAAAAGATGACTAAATACATTTCCATCCATGCATACAACTATCTCCACACAATCCATTCTGCATTCTTCATTCAGTAGTTAATTTACTAATGAAGTGTGAATCTTTGAAAGCTATGTTTTTCATATTTTGCTAATGGATTTCTTACACCTCTTTATAAAGCTCAAAAAAAAGTTTTAGAAAGATGTAATTTGCTGAATCTTGCTAAGTGATTGCCATCAGAATTTGTCCCTGTTTATGTCTTAGCATTTTCAAGAAGAGATAGGATTATTTTTGGTATACTATAAATTATATTTCAATTGCCTCCCTTTTACCATAGAAGAGTCCTTTTGTCACAGTTCACAATATTTTTCTATATTTTGTCTTCTTAAAAAATGACTTCTAAGAGTTCAGAGACTTTAATATAATCCTTGAAAAAATTCTCTTTATTATGGCAAGAAACCCAAAAGCTATATGAACAAGGTTATATTTTTCAATGTTTCCAAGTGTCAGAAATGAGCAAAAGGTGAGTAGTTGAGGTTATGTAAACAAAAAGGTTTCACATCAAGAGTAACTGTTCAGATCTCTTGGGAGAAACAATTCTTCAAATGTATGTTAAGATATAAGAAAATATTGTGTTGTTGTTTCTAGTTAAAAATATAGTATAAACAATGAATTTTGGAACACACACAAAAATAAAATACAATTAAATTAAAAAATATAGCAGTGACTCTTATGGAAATATTTAGTTAAGATGGCACAAGTTGTAATACATTATGAAGTATGAATTAAATGCAGTTTAAAAGCATTTCTTGGGGTGCCTGGATGGCTCAGAAGGTTAAGCATTCAACTCTTGATTTCAGCTCAGGTCATCTCAGGGTCATGAGACTGAGCTCTGTGTTGGACTCCGCACTCAGCGCAGAGTCTGCTTGAGATTCTCTCTTCCTCTCCCTCTGCCCTTCCACCTGTGTTCTCTCTCTGTGTGTCTTTCTCCTTAAGATAAATTTAAAAAATAATAATAAATGAAATAAATAAATAAACAAATAAATACATTTCCTGATATTTATTTATTTTTTTAAGATTTTTATTTATTTATTTGACAGGTATCACAAGTAGGCAGAGAGGCAGGTGGAGAGAGGCGGCGGGGAAGCAGGCTCCCTGCTGAGCAGAGAGCTCCATATGGGGGTTGATCCCAGGACCCTGAGATCATGACCTGAGCCGACGGCAGAGGCTTAACCCACTGAGCCACCCAGGCGCCCCATTTCCTGATGTTTAAATAACAAAGAAGTTTTATAATTATCTTAATATGTATTTATCTTTCTTACTAAATACTTCTTTTCTGCTGAAGTATTAATTCTATGATATCTATTAAAATGATATTCCATTATTTTTATTTTAATGAGTGAGAATTTGTTACTGTATTTCAATTAATTATAAAAATAGGCCTATGTACTGATTAAATAAACCACTATGGTACAAATTTTGAATTAGAGTTTCATAATTAAAAGAGAAAGGATGCCTGGCTGACCTCAGTCAGTAGAACATGTGACTCTTGATCTCAGGGTTATGAGTTAAAGCCCCACGTTGGGAATAGAGATTACTAAAAACAAATAAATAAATAAACAAACAAATAAATGGACATACTTAAAAAATAAAATAATATTCCATTTTAATCTATTTTAATGTTCTTAATGTTCTAAATCTGAAAAATTAATTTGGAAAATATTCTTTTAAAAATTTTTTCAGATTATAAAATTAATATCTCTGTAACAAATAAATGCCTTTCTGTGGAAATTTTTAACAATTTGAATTTTCTCCTACCATATATATTTTTCTTTTTTAAATTTGAAATTTGAAATAAAATGCCAAACAATTAATTTTAAAAAATCATTATTCTTTAAAGTATTGAAGGGAAAGTGATTTACTGGTAATTTCTTTTTCCAATTCTATTTTCTGTAGTTAGTGATGTAGTGATTTAGTAGAATAACATTAGGTTTGATTATTTTGCTTTTAATTAGTATTATTTATTAATTTCCCTTAAGTCAATAATTTCCATTTTTTAGGTCATGATAAGAATATCCATATCAGGGCTCCTGGGTGGCTCAGTGGGTTAAAGCCTCTGCCTTCGGCTCAGGTGATGATTCCAGGGTCCTGGGATCGAGCCTCGCATCGGGCTCTCTGCTCAGCGGGGAGTCTGCTTCCCCTCCTCTCTCTCTGCCTGCCTCTCTGCCTACTTGTGATCTCTGTCAAATAAATAAATAAAATCTTAAAAAAAAAATCCGTATCAGTACTAAGTAGAGAAAAACTGTAGAAAAATAAATGACTGTTTATGTAGTAATCTATGGGACTCTGGAGATAAAAGCAATGATTAAATAAGTTAAAAGTTATTTATAGGTAATTTTAAGGTAACATGATGTTAGGTTGGAATATAACTGCAAGCTTTTAATATAATATATATATTATATATATAATATATATATATAATATAATAATAAAATAATAAAAATTATTTAATTTTTATTTTCTAGCTGCACTCCAATTCTGACAAAGGTGATGGGTCTGTCAAGTACATCCTTACTGGAGAAGGTGCTGGGACTATATTTATCATTGATGATACCACTGGTGACATCCATTCAACGAAAAGCCTAGACAGAGAGCAGAAGACCCACTATGTGCTTCATGCCCAAGCTATTGACAGACGAACAAACAAGCCTCTTGAACCTGAATCCGAGTTCATAATCAAAGTACAAGACATCAATGACAATGCTCCAAAGTTCACAGATGGACCATACATCGTTACTGTGCCTGAAATGTCAGATATGGGTAAGAAAAATCATTGTTTACCTTGGCAGTTAATATATTTTTGAGAATCAAAAAAACATCGTCATTTGAAGACCGGTTTTTTCATTTCTGTTTGTGGTGTGCAGAAATCTGGAGAAATTTCAAAATATTTTGATATTTACATGCAGCTTGAAATGTTAAAGAATATTGGGTCTAGATATAGATATTGGGTCTAGATTATAATATTTATTAATGTTAATTTCTGAACTTATAAATATAGATAATGTTTGGTATCAAGGAAAGAAAAAAATCGTTAATGGGAAAACACCAGCAA
>PISX010032990.1:0-15487 GCA_004024625.1 Mellivora capensis | reverse complement strand
ATCCTCGCCAGCATCTGTCATTTCCTGACTTGTTAATTTTAGCCATTCTGACTGGTGTGAGGTGATATCTCATTGTGGTTTTGATTTGTATTTCCCTGATGCCGAGTGATGTGGAGCACTTTTTCATGTGTCTGTTGGCCATCTGAATGTCTTCTTTGCAGAAATGTCTGTTCATGTCCTCTGCCCATTTCTTGATTGGTTATTTGTTCTTTGGGTGTTGAGTTTGATAAGTTCTTTATAGATTTTGGACACTAGCCCTTTATTTGATATGTCGTTTGCAAATATCTTCTCCCATTCTGTCAGTTGTCTTTTGGTTTTGTTGACTGTTTCCTTTGCTGTGCAAAAGCTTTTGATCTTGATGAAATCCCAATAGTTCATTTTTGCCCTTGCTTCCCTTGCCTTTGGCGACGTTCCTAGGAAGAGGTTGCTGCCTGTGTTCTCCTCAAGGATTTTGATGGATTCCTTTCTCTCATCTCTTGGCCTAGTTTTGTTGATTTGTCTCTTGACTTCTTTGTTTGTTTTTTTCTTTTCTTTTTCTTTTTTTGCTTGCTTGTCTAATCATTTGTGTCACCATTTGTAAAAAAGACTGAGATAAGTTGTATTGATGCTACAAAATGGACATACCTCTTTTTCTTCAGGTCATTGATGTTAATGTTTCTAAAACATTCAGAATTAATACAGTATGAAAGTAAGGCAGATATGTGATAAAACTGGCAAACCAATTCAAAGGTAAAATGCAGTGTAAATCAAAACATTTTAAAAGGGACACATTTTAGTTTTATTTTAACAAAGTTCATACTTTAAGTTTTTGAATATATGTAGGATTAAAAGAAAAACTTTATTTTGAAATAATTGTAGATTTATTAACAGAGAAGTTCTGCTTACTTTTCCTCCATTTCCCAAATGGTTATATTTCATGCAAGTACAGGGTCATATAAATGGGAAAACTGTGAGTCACACAATGTGTGTGTATAATTCTGTGTCATTTTATCCCATCTGTAGATTCGTATCACCATTCCCTCATCAAAATAGAGAACTGTTCCATCATCAGTAAGATCTCCCTTGTGTTACCCTTTTATAGTCAATCCTACTGCCTCCTCTCTGCCATCCCTAACCTCTAGAAACCACTCATTTCTTCTCCATATTTACAATTTTGTTATTCTGACAATGTTATATAAATGGAATCATACCATATGTGACCTTTTGCGATTAGCTTTTTATTTTTTTCACTCAGTATACTGCCCTTGACATCTATTCAACTAGTTGTTTCAGTAGTGCTCTTTTTTTCTCCTTTTAATGCTGACTAATGCTTCAGCATTGTGGATGTGGCACAGTTTGTTTAATATCTACTTATTTTAGGGCATTTTTATTGTTTCCAGTTTTTGGATATTAAAAATAAAGCTGTGTCCAGTCATGTACAGATTTTTGTGTGGATATATAAGTTTTCCTTTCTTTGGGAAAATTGCTCAGAAGATCTTATTCCTAGATCTTGTGGTAAGTATATGTTTAATTTTTTTTTTAAAGATTTTATTTATTTATTTGACAGACAGGGATCACAAGTAGGCAGAGAGGCAGGCAGAGAGAGAGGAAGGGAAGCAGGCTCCCCACTGGGCAGAGAGCCCGATGCGGGGGCTCAATCATAGGACCCTGGAATCATGACCTGAGCTGAAGGCAGAGGCTTTAACCCACTGAGCCACCCAGGCGCCCCTATGTTTAATTTTTAAAGTAACTGACAAATATATTTTCCAGAGTGTCTAACCATTATACATTTGTGCCATCATTGTTTGAAAGATCCAGTTTCTCTGTATTCTTGCCAACATTTGGTATTGTCACTGCTTTTTTTTTCTTTTTTGTGGGGTGGGGAGCTCCCATTGTGGAGCCCAACACAGGGCTTGATCTCAAGACCCTGAGATCAAGACTTAAACTGAGATCAAGAGTCAGATACTTAACCAATTGAGTCATGTAGGTGCCTCTCACTCCTTTTTATATTAGCTGTTCTAATAGTTGTATAGCAGTATCTCATGGTTTTCTTAATTTGCATTACGCTAATACCTAGTGAAATGTTGAATGTTTTTTACATTGCTTAGTTATCATTTCTCTTTGTATATCCTCTTTGGTGGAATGTTTATATATATTATCCATTTTCTAATTAGGTTGTTTGGATTTTTTTTTTTAAATTGAGTTTTGAGAGTTCATTATATGGACCTGAGTCCTTTGTCAGCCGATATGTGGTTTGTAGATATTTTCTACCAGTCTGTAGCTTTTCATATGGCATTGTATTTCTTTTGTTTGTTTGTTTTTTGAAATACTTACAGATGTATGGAAAAGATAGATGCAGTCCAAATGATTCCTGTATACTCTTCATCCAGATTTCCCTAACGTTAACATTTTACCACATTTAAAAAAAATCATTCTTTGTCTCTCTTTGTATGCAAATATATCTGTGTGTGTGTGTGTGTGTGTGTATATATACACATAGGCCAAATACATATTGTAATAATTTAACTTAATAGGAAAATAGACTATAAAAATAGGAAAATGGACTGAACAATAGAAATAAAAAAGTAAACCAAGAACCTTCTAGATTTGGCTATGATGGAGTAATACAGTTTAGATTGCCATCTCATTATAAGTGACTATGATACTGGACAAGATATATTAAGCAACTATTTTCAAGCATTCAATAAGAGACAGCACAGGGCTGTGGTCCTTGAGAAATAGAAAACAGAGCAGGTTAACTTCATATTCTCCCTAGCTTTCTACCTGAGTAGACATTCCCTGACCCAAGGAATTGGAAACTAGCCAGGGAACTGTGATTTTGATGGGTAGAAGAAACAGAGATTGGAGTTTGGGGAATATTGAGGCATTTGAAATTTGCAGACAGGGTATTGGAGAGGGAGTTGCAGGGAACTAACTTCAGGAATCTGCATAGAGTTTCCTTTAAACCTTAAATCTTAAATATATATGCACCTAATAGCAGAGCTTCAAAATATATGAAGGAAAAAGTGACTGTGAGGACAAAAAGGCATATTTACAATGGTGAACAGTACTCTTTTTGGGGGGAGGGAGAGAGAATCTTAAGCAGGCTCCATGTTCAGTGTGGAGCCCTATGCGGGGCTTGATCTCACAACCCTGAGATCATGACCTGAGCTGAACCAAGAGTCAGATGCTTAACTGAGTGAGTGTCCAGGTGCCCTGGACAGCACTTGAATCATTGTGACCTAGTGACATTTGTAGACTGCTATACACAATAGTTTCAGAATATACATAGTTTTCATATGCACGTGGAACTTTTACCATGTCTCTCTTTTGGGTACCTAGTGGAGGTCTTCATGATGGACATTTGGATTGTTATTACCTACTTTTAATTTTTTGTGTGTGTTCAGTGGGTATAAAGTAGTAGTAGAATTTCATTGTTTTAAAATTTGTATTTCCCTGATAATCTTTGAGGTTGAGAGTCTTATTCATTCAAAAAAAAATAGAGAGTTTTACTCATTCAACAAGAATAGAGTACCACCTCTATGCCAGTACACTTCTAGGTGTTAGAGATAAATTAGTGACCAAAACTGGTAGCTGCTTGTTCTTGTGAGGTTATAGTTCAGGCAGACAAACAATAATCATAAAATCAAGAAATAGATAAATAAAGTATGTTAAATGGTAAGTGCTGTGCAGGGAAAAGCAAGAATTAGGAATGCTGAGGGGAGGGTTTTATTTATAATTGGGTAGTTACAATGGAAATGATATTTGAGCAAAGACTTGGTGGAATTAAGAAACTCAAGCAGCTATCTGAGGAAAGAGTATTCTAGGTAGAAAGGATAGTTAATGCAAAGTCTTAAAGCATTAAAAAAAAAAGTGGCTACCTGTATTAATATTAGCCAAAGTCAACTTAAAAATCATTTTAGGACTTGATGATTTTATAAGGATAAAAAGTTAAATTCATAAAGAATGTTGAGCATTGGGACGCCTCGGTGGCTCAGTTGGTTAAGCCACTGCCTTCGGCTCAGGTCATGATCCTAGGGTCCTGGGATCAAGTTCCGCATCGGGCTCCTTGCTCGGCAGGGAGCCTGCTTCCTCTTCTCTCTCTGCCTGCCTCTCTGCCTGCTTGTGTGTACTCTCTCTCTCTGACAAATAAATAAAATCTTTAAAAAAATAAAAGAATGTTAAGCATCAAATATAAAGCAAAAAATGGATAGAAATGTAAGGAGAAAGTGGTACCTCTAGTATAATAGTGAGAAATTTTAACTCATTTATGATTATTAATAGGTGAAGCAAAAACAAAACAAAAACCCAGCAAGGATATGGATCTAAATAGTACATTCTGTGGACATATATAGAAACTAGTATATATATATATATATATATATATATATATATATATATATATATATAAAAAGACACATAACTACAGTTAAATCAGAGATTTAAAAGATATTGAGAAATAAAAGCTATCTAAATCAGAAATGAAGAAGTAAAATTGTCTCTGTTCACTGATGATAATGATACTTAGAAAATCCTGAAATTACACACACAAAACTGTTGGAATTAATAAATGAATTCAGCTAAGTAGCTGGATACAGAGTCAACACACAAAACCAGTTGCCTTTCTATATAGTAGCAATGAACAATCTGAAAAGGAAATTAAGAAAACAATTCCATTTATAGTAGCATCAAAAAGAAAATAAGAAGATACTCAGGAGTTAACTAAGGAAGTGAAAGACTTGTACAATGAAAACTATAAAACATTCCTGAAAGAAAGATGACATAAATAAATGGAAAGGAATCTCATGTTCATGGATTGTAAGACTTAAGATTGTTAAGATTTCAATATTAACATAAGTGAGCTACAGATTTAATGCAATCCCCATCAAAATCACAATGATTTTTTTTTCAGAATATAAAAACGCATCCTAAAATTTATATGGATCTTGAGGGACCCTGAATAGCCAAAATGGACCTGAAAAAAAGAACAAAGCTGTATGACTAACACTTTCTAATTTTAAAACTTACTATAAACTAAGCAATCAAAACAGTGTGGTATTGGCAGAAAGACAGCTGTATAGATCTATGAACTAGAAGGGAGAGCTCAGAAATAAACCCTCTCATATTTGGTGAAGTGATTTTTTTGGTAGGGGTGCCAAGGTCATTGGATGAGCAAAAGATAGTATTTTCAACAAACAGTGCTGGGAAAAGTTGATATCCACATGTAGCAGAATGAAGTTGGACTCTTTACTAATACTGTATACAAAAATAATTCGTAATGATCCATGACCTAGTGTGAGATCTAAAACTATAAAACTTTTAAAAGAAAACATTGAGCAAAATTTTGACATTGGATTTAACTATGGTATCTTGGATGTGACTCTAAAAGCACAGGCAACAAAAGAAAAAAAATAGACAAATTAGTCTTGATGGAAAAAGTTTGTTCATGAAGGATATAAACTATCAACAGAGTAAAAGATAACCCACATTATGGGAAGAACTATTTGCAAATAAAGGATTAAAATCCAGAATATATACAGAGCTCCTAAAATTCAACAACTGAGAACAAACCAGCAGATTAAAAAATTGGTAAAGGACTTGAATAGAAATTTTTTCAAAGAAGATACACAAATGAGCATATGAAAAGAAGGTCAACATCATTAACTATTAATGAAAATCAAAACAACGAGGTACTACCTCATATTCAATAAGATAGCTATTATTGAAAAAAATACTAAGTGTTGATGAGGATGTAGAGAAATTGGAACCCTTGTGTGCTGTTACTGGGAATGCAAAATGGCATAGCTATTGTGTAAAACAGTATAGTAGTTCCTCAAAAGTAAAACTAGAATTTCCAGATGATCCAGCAATTCCTCTTCAGGTGATATACCCAAAAGAATGAAAAGCAGGTTCTTGATGAGATATTTGTACACTAATATTAATAGCAATATTTTTCGTGATAAGTAAAACCTGGGAGCAATCCAAATACCTATAGAAAGATGAATGGATAAGCAAATTGTGGTATTCAATGGACTATTGTTCAGCCTTAAAAAGAAAGTAGTAACAGAGTGGGTGGTTAAACGTCTGAGTTTTGATTTCAGCTCAGGTCATGATCTCAGGTTTATGAGATCGAGTTTTGTATTGTGCTCTGGGGTGGTTGTGTAGCGTGCTTAAGATTCTTTCTCTCCTTCTCCCTTTGCCCTCACCTCCCCCACATGCTCTCTCTCTCTCTCTCTCTCTCTTCCTCTCAAGAAAAAAAAAAGGATTTCTGACATGTGCAACAAAACGGAAGAACTTTGAGGACATGATGCTATGTGAAATAAGCAGTCATAAAAAGGCAAATACTGTATTATTCCACTTATGTGATATACTTAGAGGAGACAAAACTATAGAGGCAAAGTAGAGGAATGGCTGTCAGGGACTGGAGGAGAGGGGAATGGGGACTTGTTTAATGGTTTAGAGTTTCAGTTTCGTGAGATGAAGAGTTCTGAAGATGGATGGTGGTGATTGCACAACAGTATGAATGCACAACAGTATGAACAGAATGAATAATACCACTGAACTGTACACTTAAAAATGGTTAAGATAATAAATGTTATGTTTACCACAATAAAAAAGATAATGACAATACTGTTAGCAACTCTGTGCCAACTATTTTTTTAAACCGAATAGTCACATTTCTAGAAAAATATTACTTACAAAAATTGAGAAATTAAAAGTCTGAATAATCCTATAATTATAAGAAATTGAATTGTCCAACAAAGAAAGCAATAGCCCAGATGTTTACTAAGCAAATTTCTACCAAAATTTTAAGAAATAGATTATTCCAATCTGTTGCAATGTCTTTTAATTAATAGAAAAGGAGGAATGTTGTACCAGCTAGTTCTGAAAGCCCCACATAACTGTGATACCTAAAACAGATGAAGTCATTACGATAAATGAAAATTAGAGATATATGTCCCTCATGAATGTAGATGTAGAAATCTCAAGTAAGGTAATAACACATTGAAACCAACTTTATGAAAGAAGGCATACACTTTCACCACATTTGGTTTATTTCAGGTGTACAAGAATGTTTGACTATTATATGATCCATGAATGTAAATGATGACATTAATAGATTAAAAGAGAAAAATCATAATTTTAATAAATACAAAAAAGCATTTAATCAATGTAAATTCATGGTAAGAATGCTTAATAATTAGGAAAAGAGGAAAATTCTTTAATCTGTTGGGACAATTAAGAAAAACAGTCATTAGCAGATATCTTTTAAAGTGGGGAGATATTAAAAACATTTCCTTTAAAAACAGGAATGATGTAGGCATGGCTATTATAACCCCCATTGTAGTTATTACTGCTACTTAAGAAATCATCTCAAACTTAAGGTCAAAACAACTAATAGATTCTGAAAGAAATTTGGACAGTGCAGAATAAGAAGGTTTGTTACTAGTCCACCCTATAATTTATCAGTAGTATGACTTGAACACTAGACTTGATGGCTAGGGGCTGGAATCATCTGGAAGTATGTTCATTTATCTGGTGATTTGATTTTAGTTGGTAGTGTGGGAACTAAATTAGGCAATAATTTGGAAAATTTACATGTGGCTTCTCTAAGTGGTCTCTCCAAATGGTGTGGTTTGGCCTTTTTCACATCATGGCAACAGGGTTAAGAGCAAGGAGTACTAGAGCACAAGGCAGAAATGCAGTGCATTTTTATGACCTATATGGGGAAGTTATACAGTGTTAGTTCTGGTGTGGTGTATTGGTTGTGGAAGTTACATAATGATCTACAGAGATTCCAGGGAAGAGGACAGAGACTCTACAAATCATTGGGAGGAGTATCAGTGATACATTCTTAGAAGAATATGTGAGTTGGGAGATATTTTTGTTACCATCTTTGGAAAATATAATCACTGTATTGCCTCCTGTACTTAGCATTGTATTGGAGGACATAGCCAATGCTTTAAGACAAAAAAAAAAAAAAAAAAGGAATTAGAGGTATTAGAATTGGACAGGAAGAAATAAAAGTATTATCTGGAGGCAATATGATCATTTACATATAAAATCAAAAGAATATAGGTAAATTATTAGAAAAGTTTGGCAAAGATGAATAGCCATATATAGATAGACTAATATACAGAAGTTAATTGCTTTGTTATAAAATAGTGACAAACAACTAGTAAACATACTTTAAAAGAAGGCATTAAATGGTATCATAGGATATCATTAGGAATAACATAGCAGGAGATATGTAAGACTTCTTTAGGGAAAATTTTAACACTCTATTAATAGGCATTAAAAAAAGACTCATTCTAATTTGAGTCATAAGATAGACCATGTTTATGGGCAAACGGCTCAATATTATAAAGACTTTATGTCTATTGAAATAATCCTACAGCCAGAAACCAGTCCACACATTTAAGGAGCTTTGGTATATGGTAAATATGGCATATCAGATTAATGAGGAAAGAAGTTACTATTTAATAAATGAAATTTTCAGAAGAAAAATTGAATCTCTGAACCTACCGTATACTAAAGTTAAATTGCAGATTGGTTAAGTATAAAATATTAACTTTTTGGAAAATACAGGTGTTTATCTTTTAGACTTAGGTATAGGAAAGGATTTAACAAATAAGAATAAACTTTGCTAAATTATAATGGAATAGATTAATACAGTTAACATACTAAAATAATTTGTTCACTAGAAGTTACCTTAAAGGATATGAAAAAATAAGTTCTAAAATAGAGGATATTTGCAATATGCAAAGCTGACAATGATTAATATCAAGAATACTTTTTAAATTGCATAAATCAAAAGGCACAGGCAAAAATAAAAAACTATAAATAGGTATTTCATAAATTATATATGATTAATAATCATTTGAAGAGATTTCAGCTTCATTAATAATTGGGGAGATCAAATTAGATACACAGTGGGATACCATTTAAAACCAAGTGTTGGAAAGGATGCAGATTCCAGTACTCTTATATATTGCTTCAACAAATACAATTTCTGCAACCATTTGGAAAATAGTTTTTCATTATCCCGCAAAGCTAAATATAGACAAACATTATAACCCAGGGATTTTACTTGTAGGCATATACCCAAGAGAAATACTGTATATATACAAAAGTAAATGTGTTGGAAAATGTTCATAGCAGCTCTGCTCTCAATAACAAAATAGACACTCAAATATCTACTGACAGGAAAGTGAAATAAATGTGAAATAAATAAACTGTGGTATATTATATTGTAAAAAAAGGAATGATAGCTGAAATAATATTAATGACATAATATGCAAAAAACTTAGGTCTCCCTAATTTATATGTCATGGGACACCCTTTAAAAATAGCCAAATTAGAAGTAGTGTGCTTTTCATTAGTAGATATAGATAAAATGAAACTATTTTTGAAAGCAGGGGAATGATGAAAAATGAATGGAGGATTGTGCCCTAGGGAGGGTTTGCATGTAATTTATTGTTAAGATCTTTAGTTTTATGCTTGGTGGTGGGTTTCCATAAGCTGATTTTATTAGGAACAAAATAACAATAATAATAATAAAAACAACAGATTTCTTGAAGCAGGGGTATGACAGGGAGGCCATGTAGCTAGAACAGAGTAAGTCAGGGGGAGTTATAGATGAGGTCAGGGAGGCACTGGGGAACTCTAATTAGGTCTAATACAAAAAAACAAATTTTTAACAAATGTTTAAAGCTATTTGTGAGTAACGTATTTGAACACTGAGACACTAAGTTTACAATTTCACTCTTGTCTACCCAAAATAGTTTTGTGGTTATTGTATCAGAGTAACATATTCCAGGTAGGTGTGATTATTAGATATATTTATCCAGATAAATGAGATTTCACTGTAAACAGAAGAAACATAAATGAGAACATATAAAACCATGAAAGAAATGAAACACTGTCTTTATTGGAGAGAATATTAAATTTGTGATCTTCTGCACCTGATAATGGCAACACTGTTTTTACTCTGTTGTTGTATAACTTTTTTTTCCTGTATTTTTGTTGTATAGTATGCCCTTTTCTGCCTTAATATTTTGATGTAATTGTAGGTGTTTTATAGGACTTATTTTTGCTTTTAATGATCAATGCTAGTGCAGTTCACAACTTTGTCTTTATGCTTACTTTGCTTATATATGAGGCTCCAAAGTTCATGTCTCATTGACGCATGAATTTTTCATTCTCAGTTTGAAAGCTTTGAAGTTGAGACTTTCATGATGATAGTCTTAGAGCTTAAAATGCACTTGTTTTAGAAAAAGTTGTCCAGTATGATAAATGGATTGGGGAGAAGGATGATAAGTAAGTTCCGGTAATTTTTAAGAAATAGCAATAAATATCTGAATCAGAAAGATGATCACCAGAAGAGAAAGGAAAGAAAGAGTGGGGAAAATAAAATAGGATTGAATGACATACTTGGCTATGGTGGAAAGCAAAGAATATAAGGTGACATCTAATTTCTGCATTTTAGAGGAATTAAAAGATGATATTATTGAAAAATGACAGATTCAGAATAGAAAGTAGAAAGTTCTTTATGAAGAAGAAAAGAATTTGGTTTTAGTCATAGAGTAGTATTTTTAGAGATCTTACAATGCAATATCTTAGAAGTCATCTAATCATTGTGTTCATTTTACACTTGAGGACACTGAAGTCGAGAGAGATGTGGTGATTTGACCAGAGTCACATGGTTAAAATACACACTCTTCCATGATTGCAGGATATGGATGTGTTAGAATTGAGGATGGTAGCAGAAACTAGGTTACAGAGGTTCATTAATTCATTCTAAGAACTTTGACTTCATCTCTAAAGTGATGAGGAGTCACTGAAAGATTTTAACTGGTGAGTATTTAAAAGGACCATTTGGGTAGCAGAGTGGAGAATGGATCAGAAATGGAGCAAACTGGAAACAGAACTATTTTGAAGGCTGATGGGATAAACCAGATGAAACACTATGGTGGCTTTATCTAGAGTGAAGATACTGGGAAAGGGAGTGGATGAATTCTAGAGGTACTTAGGACTTAGGATTTGGTGACTGACTGGTTGTATGAAGTGAGAGAGAAAAGGAGACAAAGATGACTCCAGGATTTTGTCTTGGGCAGCTGTTTTGTAGATGGTAGTAGCGGTCACTGAGTGAAGGTATTCTTGGGGGAGAGATCTTGAGGTCAGTTTTGCTTGTATTGAATTTGAGGTGCCTTTTAGACTGGAAAAAAGACTAGCCAATTGTCTGTTGTTTATGTGGGTCTGGAGTTCAGGAGGTGGATCTTAACTAGAGATTTCTTAGCTTGTATTTGTGATTGAGTCCAACGGAGTGAATGAGGTAGTCCAGGGAGTGCGTTTGAATTGAGATAACAAGAAGGGGTAGGTTGGAGTGTTTAATTAGGAGCACCATCGTTTAAAGGATAGGTAGAAATACCTGCAAGGGAGATTGAGAAGAAGCAGCCAGAGAAATTGGAAGAAAGAGGGAAAAGAAGTATGGTTGTCTTGTAATGGGGGGGAGAGTGTTTTGAGAAGGAAAAGACTGGTCAAATGCTGCTGTTAGTGTTCAAATAAGACAAGGAATTGAAAGTGTCTTTTTGCATTTAGTGAAAAGGAGATAATTGGTTACAGGCATGGGCTGTAAGAAAGAGCATTTATGAAGTTGAGCTGTGAAAAGGAGGGGCCTGTGGTTGGAGAAGAATGTGTAGTTGAGAGGGGTTTTGCTTTTGTTTTTGTTTTGTTTCATTTCCCAAGATGTAGGACCTGGAGCATGTTTCAGTGTTTTGGGAGGAGTCAAGTAAGAGGAGGAAGTTAAATTTAAGAGAAAACACAATTGAGAGAACCAAGTCTGAGAACACAGATGAAGAAATTAGCTTTAAGGATATAGAGGGATTCCTCTTTCTGTGTGAGCAGAATAAACTGGAATAGTTTGGTACAGATGTTGGTAACTACAGTTTTGGTAGAAAGCATTAAGGGACTTTTCTTAAAATGCCTTCTGTTTTAGCAAGAGGCTTGGTTGTGTGCGTTGGTGACAGGAAGGAATGGGAAGGTTGGTCGTTTGAGGAGCATTGAGAATCTTTGAAATAGTTGCTGGAGAATTAGAGAAAGTGGCTTAATGAGAGAAAAAATAGGCGTGATAGGCAGCACTGTGAATCCTATTGAAGATGGGAAACATGAATTTTATAGTGAATTCTCTTAAGTTCTTGGCAGAAGACAGGTAATTGGATATTGTTGATTGTTTCTGGGAGACATTGTCAGTTGCCTTGTACCACTCCAGATCGATTGAGAAATGGAATCAAGTAATAGGAATCAGAAAAGTGCTTTTATTGTTAAAAGTTTAGTGTAAATGTGGTTTGGATTGAGGTGGCAATGAGGTCTCCTACAAGTTCTCTTCTGAATTAAATTTATTTATCCAGTCGCAGGCTAAAAAACATGTCTTCATGCTAAGAAAATGAAGTTTTTCTCTGATGAGCTTCTCTCATGGGAGTAGCACTAGAGGGATAATATGTTTATGCGCACAGTTCCCAGTGAGGAACTCAAAGAGCTGATATTGTATATGCATGTTGACTTTCATACATTAATCTCACCCAACAGAGAACCTATGGATGTCCTCCTCTCACTACCATTTTTTTCTTGGAGGGAAGTAAAGAAGAAAGAGAAAGAGTCTGTAGTATTTCTTTCTTTCTTTCTTTTTTTTTTTTTTTAAGATTTTTTAAATTTACTGGACAGAGATCACAAGTAGGAGAGGCAGGCAGAGAGAGAGAGGGGAAGCAGGCTCCCTGATGAGCAGAGAGTTTGATGCAGGGCTCGATCTCAGGACTCCGAGATCATGACCTGAGCCGAAGGCAGAGACTTAACCCACTGAGCCACCCAGGTACCCTGAGACTGTAGTATTTTAAAATCTTGTTTCTATCCAGAGTTGGCCTGTGTCCTCTCTTAAAATGTTGAGGTGAGGTGGTATACCTAACCCCTAACACTGAGGGTCAAGATTTTGCCCAGTAGGAAGAGTATAATTGATATACTGAGAATTTTGGGTTGACAGTAGGTTGGCCATATAACAGTATTTATTATTTGCTTATAAATATGTAACTGAATACAGTGAGGTGGTTAATTTTGCAAAATTTGGGCAGAGCATCAAGATCATGACTAAATGCAGTCTTTGAAGGACAGGATAATGAGACAGGATCAGACATCTATCTATCAGTTGGAGGAAGGATTGCTATGAGGAGTTGGAGGAGGTAGAAGTAACCAAAGAGGCTAACCAAAGAGTAACCAAAGAGGAAGTAACCAAAGAAGTAACCAAAGAGAAGTAACCAAAGAGGTAAGGGTTTGGAGAATGTAAAAGTGCTGTGCAATTTTGTTTCTTGTTATCAGCTGGGATGTATAAATTTTCTGAATGAAGGCTGGTGAAAACAAAAACTTAATTGATAGTACAGATGAAAATTATATAAAAGACAATATTTAGTTACTAGAATTACTAGTGTTGGGCTGTCTTCCCATCTGATCACTTATGAATAGAATATTTTTTCAGGAAGTGAATATATACCTCAGTTATTTTTTTAACTTGTGACATTTTACTATTGGCACTAGTATTTATAGTATAGCAATAATTTTGTAATTCAGCTTCATAGGGGACGTTTCAAAATTATTGTTAACCCTAATAATAGTTGGATACTTAAGAGGAGTGTAACAATATAAGATTTTTAAAGATGTAGGCCTTCAATTCACGCCTTAATATGGGAAGATCTGTTTTAGTGCTAGCAACTTGATCCTCTATTACTCAAGTTCCAACATGTTTTTCTTAGAGAAATAAAAAGGAAGGGAAGTCATGTGGGAACTATTAGCAACTCCTTTTCTTTCATTTAGTGATTTATTCCAAAGGCACTGATTCAAAAGTATTCTTTGAGACCCTACTATGTGCTCCTCTGGCGAAGGTGCCAGAGAGTTAAAAGTAGGTAAAAGAAACGGTCCCTGCACTATCTTGGAAGATCTTATATGAAGTTAGGTAAATAAATAATTTCTTTGACTAGATAAGCCTGAAATTCTGATCTTATATGATTAGACTCTTCAAATTAGTTGAGTCTTAGTGACTCTTCATTTTTAACTTTGACTAAGGGGTGTTTGTGTATGTGTGTGTGTGTGTGTGTCTGTGTGTGTGTGTGTACTTCCTTTGTTCTGGTTCCTTTTACCAATTTATGTTTGCCCAGAATAGTCAGAAAAAAAAAAATCACTTACTTGTCTTTTGCTTCTAGGAAACATGGCATGAAACAGGATCAATTGGAAAAATATTGGGATTACGAGGATGCTGGTTAGCCACTAGTTTTTCACATGGAATAGAGATTGAGTTAAGTGCTAAGTGGACAGTGTTAACCGTAAGACAGAATAATCTGGGTTGATAGAATAATCTGGATGATCTCTGGAAATTATACTTTTTGAAGTCAGTTACCTAAATTTCTTTTTTCTTAGATTTTTTTTTCATTCAGTTCCATTTTTAGAAACTTTAGGTGTTTGAGACACACTTTTACATTTTGCATAAACTTGTAATAAGTGTTAATAAGTGTCATAAAGAAGACTAACATGAAAAAATTTAATTTTTTCACTGGCTAAATATTAATTTAAAACAGTTAAGCTTCTGTTTATAGTTAGTTTTGTTAAAAAAAACAAACTTTCTTTCCTTGAGTTTTTTTTTCCCAAGTATTTTGATAGAAAGGATAGATGGTTCATTGTGCCATAATTTTTTAAAATACTGTCTTTAAAGAGTTAATTATATATGCTCACAGTTTAAAGTTATAAATTACTTGTTATGAAACACAGCCATCTCATATCCCTGCCCTTCTTTTCTAGCCTCTCCATGTCTTGTTTTTTAGATGCAAGATGTTTAGCACATATAGTTGATTCTTTTAGTGTTTACCAGTGCATCCCTAACATGTGTGTTATTGCTGCTTCTTGATTTCTCGGTTTCATACCCATCAACTTTCCAATATGGAAGATGAAGCTTTCGCTGTCTTTTACCACCCCTTCAACCACCCATACCACATACTTCATCTTATTTCTCTTAACTTTCCAATATGGTTTTATTATAATTTTGGTGCCAGTAGTTGTTCATTATTATTGTTATGTAAATTGCATTCACAGATAAAAAATACAGTACTGTAAAAATGTCTACTTTTCCTGTCTCACATACCATTTTCTCTCTGTTTTCTTTTCTTTTTTTTTTTTTTTAATTTTTATTTTTTATAAACAAATTGTTATCCCCAGGGGTACATGTCTGTGAATCGCCAGGTTTACACACTTCACAGCACTAACCATAGCACCTACCCTCCCCAGTGTCCATTACCCCACCCACCTTTCCCGGCCCCCTCCCCCCAGCAACCCTCAGTTTGTTTTGTGAGATTAAGAGTCACTTATGGTTTGTCTCCCTCCCAATCCCATCTTGTTTCTTTTCTTCTTTTTCTGCCCCCCTAGTCCCCCATGTTGCATCTCCACTTCCTCATATCAGGGATATCATATGATA